>JAMQGT020010883.1:47500-72456 GCA_024447675.2 Pterophyllum scalare | reverse complement strand
ATACATTTTTTATTACTAGTAGTTACGTATTGCTGTCACAAGAATCTATTTATACAGCAGTTAGAGGGTGGGGCTCTGGATGCAGCAGCGTGATATCATGGGTTAAGGTCCCCTTGAAGCATCTGTTAAATCTGGTTTTGTTAGACACACATTAGCACCAGGTCCATTCTGGTTGTAGCTTGGTTATAGACTACGCACACTTTTTTGGGGGGGGGGTATCAAACTTGTCTGTTACCTACAATTTATAGCTGGCTAACCCATTGAATATTCCTCACTTCATAGACTCAAAAGTAAACATCTCTGTGATTGTGACTCCATTAGTGAAATTACATTACAGCAAATCGTGAGAGCATAGAGAGCAAATGTAAATTCACATTCATCATCTTAAAGTCGAAGAGGAGACGGGATACAGGAGATGGAGTTGCCCCTGTGGATCCTGGACCAATTTTCCAACTCAAACAAATCCAGTGGCTATAAAATCTTGGAGTCCCACAGGCACTAAATGAGCCCAGACTGACATACAGGCATATTTGACAAGACATGAGAGGCCTATTTTAGTAATAAATCAGAAACTATCAGTACAGAGAATCTGTGGCAATACAAGAAAAGGTGCCTGTTTATCTTTTAGTATATACACATCCAAATTAACCAACAGTCTATTAAAAACCTAATATACCAAAGACTTCTTACACATAACATTTGCTTTAATATAAATATGAGGTGCATTGCCATGAAGTGCATTACAGATTGCAAGGTATGGGTGATGGGAGCAAAAAGAAAGTGCACGGCCCTTCATGTGTAACCACAGAACTGCTGCAGAACAAAACGTTAACGATAACTAAGTCAGAGGCAAAGACTTCTCCAGTGTTTAGTGTGTTGAAACCAACTGCATATCATTAAACCAACAAGACGGCTGAGGTAGCATCCTGATTAATCCCGGCTGCTTTGCAGCCTTTGGTTTATCAAGGTGTCCTACAGGCTCAGTAGAAGTCGGATGATGCTGAAGGACGGTGACAATAAACATCAAACTCAGACTACTACAGAATGATTTCGAAGAAAGTTGAGTGGTGAAGTCAGATCTTTAAGTACTTTTAAAAGATTTATATACTTTTTCTTGCCACTGCATATGCAGACAGATCCTTGCTATCAAAGTCTAAGTAGCAAAATCTTTATACTTCCGCATCACCTATATTAATCTCATTGCAGTTCCAGGTTTGGCCACTGAGACAAATGGGGGGGGGAAACACCTTTTTAAATTCAGTAATTCATACTCTTTTTGTACATCCCATTTACAGCACCTTACCTTCTTCTAGATTGCTGATTCATCTACAGCAGATGCTGAACTGAGTGACAGAATGTCTGTTGTGATAAATATACAAAAACTCCCACTTCTTCTTCTTTCAGCTGCTCCCCTTAGGGGTCAGCACAAGAGGATTATCGGCCTCCATCTCACCCTATCCCTAACATCCTCTTCTGTCACACCAACCCTCTGCATGCCCTCTTTCACTACATCCATGAACCTCCCACGATAAGAAAGAAAAAAATGTCATTAAGGAACAACTGGCCAACCGCAAGCTCAACGTTTTCTGTTGATGTGCAACACTGCGGCGTTGTGGCATGACCCGTGCACATTAATCAAAGCAAAATATCTGTGTGCATGTGTGTGTGTGTGTGTGTGTGTGTGTGCACCATTTGAAAATCTGTGGTCACAGGACTAGAGTTACAAATACATAACTCGCTCCAGAAAGTGCTGATGATTTTCCTGTTTCAGTCTCTCTCCCTCACTTTGTCTTTCTCCCTCTCTCTCTTACTTTCCATCTCTCTCGTTCTCATTCATCTTAAAATGGATTGCTCTGTCACCTGGACTAACACTTTACTGAGAGCAGCCATCAATACTTTTTGTCAAAAACTGCAGGCTGTGCCAGACATGTCATCAATCACCATTTACATAAAACAAAGAGCTTTCTATGACTGCCAGTCAGAGGCAGTGCTGCTCTGACTTTGCTGAAGATAGAACGAGCTATTTCACAGGTCCAAAGAGACACTGACTGCACCGCAAGCTCATATGTGTCAATCTCCAGCCAATTACTATTGGTTTGCAAATAGCAGCCAATAAATCAATGAACCAGAGCTATCTGATCTCTGATAGGAATCCAGCAAAGAAAAAAAGCAACACACACACAAAAAAAATAAAAATAAAAATACAAGTTACTTATCTTTTTTTTATTTTCCTATTTAGGCTTTTTCAGAATTTAACAATCAAGGCAAAGGCTTAAGGATGCAATTCTAACACTTGAATGCTTCACCACCATCTGTGAAGTCTCAGTGTCCACCTGTGTTTGGACAAGTTCATAAGTCAAGAGATATGAACGGTATTCTCTCCTCCACCATCCCCGCCAGACAAAAATAAGCTGGCTTTGATATGAAACACACGCCCGACTGGTTCATACATTTACAGTTTCTGACACAGAGAGGAAAGCAAGATTTCATATCATTTATTTAACTGAAGAAATATGGTAATCATCCTTATGATTGTCCCCACTCCGATACACATTTTCTAGACAAATACAGTAAGTAGGCCAAAAAAGATCCTGAGATGATCCATTCAGCCAATGTGGTTTGTTATTTTGGAAATAATGTATTGCATAAGCACTAAAAGCGGATTCACTAGAAACTAACAAGATTTCTTCCCCTCACCTAAGGTGCAGCAAATGCGTACACATGCATACCATGTGAACGTGCATGCATACGTACACACACGCACACATAAAGAATTCAATTTGGAAACCATCATTGGAGCGCAGAGGAGACCTGGAAAGTCATATTGCTATAATGCTCAGATTATCAATCATCCTGACATTTTATTGGCTTTATCACTGTACATACCATTAAAATGATGTCTGGCCCAGATTGTCAGGGGGCAAACATTAAACAGGCCAGGATTAAAATGCAGATCCCAAACACCTTTCCCTCTGCTTCTGAAATTGCCCAGGACTAGGAAGCTGACTTTGGATGTGCTGTCAGAGGAGACATCACATCAACACAGAGCTGGGCTGACGAGTAGATAGATAGTGTCACACTCAGGAAATGCAGAGGCTTCCCTCTATTTATCACACACTGTAGTCAGTCAATGCGCTAAAAGAGTGATAACAAATGAGGGGAAGAAACATCTATTAATCTCCCCTTGCACTTCTAATCAGGCATCATTGGCAAACCCTCGTTGCAAGAGAATGGCACTGACAGCTAGCCTACCGCTCATGAAGCTCAACACTTGTGCTATTAAAAGTAATTTTGGTGGCTCTGAGGCAGTGAGGAAAGCAAATATCCATATTTCAAAAGATCTTGACAGTTAAAAGGGTTGTTAATGGGCATTTAAATGCTAGTGCTGCTGCCAAGCTGGCAATGAGAGCCATAAAGCAAAAGAAATGTCTCCTCTCTCTCAAAACCTTTAATCAAAGCCATGTAGAGCAAACACACAACTCTCCTCAATACACAGAGGAATGTTTTTCCAAAATGTCTTACTTTGCTTTCTCCTGACTTCGCGTAGACATCAAACAAAAATTGCTATTGTTTTTTGTCTTCATCAACATGTGGGTGGTTTACCATAAGAGCTCTGTGGTTACAGTACAACTAAAATAAAACAACAACGAGACAAAAAAAAGTTGTCTTTCCTGAGAAGCAATTCTAAGAAATGTTTTGCATTTGTCACAGTTTGGGAAGTTTTTATTTCTGCCTGAGGAACTCTGGCCTGGAACAATCAGTGAAGTTTTAAGATATGCTAATGCGCCTGGAAAATGCAACACACTCAGCACCCTGGATAAAAAAGTGGCATTCAAAACAAAAAAAAAAATTCGACAAACAAGGGATTTTTGGCTCACCGCCAAATCTGTCTTAGCTGTCTCGCTTTCGGAGAAGTTTTTGACATAAAGTTAGAACGTCCCTTGCAAACATGTCTGACGCCTCAAATAAAAATGTTAAAATAATAAACGGAATGAAAACAAATGAAAGAATATGCACTGCTGTTATTTGGAGAACTAACTCCCGACAAGCCTGCAGCACAATCACAGCAGTATGAGAGAAGCGGTGAGTGACAATCACTACATTTCCATGCACTTAAGCGTTCACAGTCGCATATCTTTTTTAATGTAAAAGAAACACAATTTTAGCTGTGAAATTTCTAGAAACTTTAGACACCACATCACAGATCAATAGGGACTAAAAGTCCAGATAAGTAGCCTACAGCCTATCTTGTGGTAAAAGAGTTATGGCAACTGTTATATTTTGAATTTGTTAGTTGTAATCGTCATATGATGAGAAATTGGCGCAGTTGCTGCTATCACAAGAGATTTATTTTACTGATATTTAATAGACTGACAGAGGCTGGTAGTAACAGAAAAACAGCTGCAAAACTGTCTTACCCAGAAACACATCATCATAGATCTGATGTTTGTCATTATCTAGGAGAGATCTAAGCAACGTGAATATGACCAGGTTGATTTGATATTTCAACATGTGACAATACTTCAGGGTTTTTTTTATACATAAATATTTCTGATTAACATCAGAAAAATGTGTAAGTGCAAAGCAGTAGGTGAAATGGATGTACTGTACAGTGCAAAAGTCTTGAGTCATCATTAAATACTTTATATTTTTGCTAGGATCATGGGAAATAGATGCAGCAATTTTTTAAAACCTCTGCAAGCATGGGGGCACCCATCGCCTCAGTGCATGAGCAGGTGGCCATATGCCACATGACTGTGGTGCAGCCGGCCCAGGTTTGCGTCTGACCTGTGGCCCTTTGCCGCATGTCTTCCCCCTCTCTCTACCCCTGCACCTTCCTGTCTGTTTGCTATCCAATAAAGGTAAAATGTCCAAAAAAAAAGAAATCTGCAAACATAAATAGAAACAGCATATAAGGCAAAAGCAAAGTCAATATTTGGTCAAGCTTTCCTGGAATTTCTTTAAGTAGTCTTCAGGAATACTTTTGCAGGCTTCTTGAAGGATATTCGAAACTTATGTTACTGCTTCAATAATGTTGAAGTTGAATCCATGACTGATGTTGTTACACTGTGTTTTTCTATCCAGGTACGCTTTTACTGCACTCGCAGTGTGTTTGGGATCATTAGCATGCTGAAAAATGAAGGTGATGCCAATCAAATATTTTCCAGATGGTACTGCATGGTGGATCAAAATCTGACGGTAATTTTCTGTGTTCATAATTCCATGAATTTTGACAAGATCCCCGACACCACTGGCTGAAATGCAGCACCAAACCATGACAGAGCCTCCACTGTGTTTTACAGATGGCTGTGTTTCCTCTCTCCGCAGCTCGTCCATACATACTGATAACAATTTATACCAAAAATTCTAAATTTGGATTGATCACACCATCTGACCTGTTGCCACTGATTCTCAGTCCAGTTCTTGTCTGATTTGGCATTTTCTCGCCATTTCCCTTCCCTAAGAATGGCTTCTTGACAGCCCCCGTTCCACTGAGACCATTTCTGATGAGGCTTCAGTGAACAGCAGTTGGATCAACTGAAGGGTCAGATGCATCTCTCAGGTTCTGTGTCAGGTCTTTGTGGATATTTTCTTATTTCTTAAGGACATGACTTTCAAACACTGTTCATCTGCTGTAGATGGATGGTTTTTAAGGCTGCCACTTCTTTTTTCATTTGTCCACTTTCCAAAATGTTTTAAGGACTCACTGCACACCATACAGAGCTATGCTTCACCTTGTTGATTTTGTTATTTTTGGCATTTTTTGTAGATTTTACAAAAAGAAATGGGAACATAGGATGTGTTTTTGCAACAGGCTAACAGCTTCTAGGACCCAAGGAGGTGCTAACCCTGTATGCTCACTCCATGAAACCCGGCTGCAAGTAAAGATACAACTCAAAATTGGTTCTTTGCTAAGATGTCTGTTATATGTAGCCACATCAATGGTTCCCTTGAATGAGGTGCCCTTTTTATGGCTGAAATGTTTAAATGATTTCATAAGTCAGTGTTAAGTGGCTTAACAAAGATGGATGGATTTAAACCTAGGACCTTCTTGATGTGTGGCAGCGGTGCTAATCACTGCACCACCGTGCTGCCTTGCTCAAAACAAGATAACAAAAAGAAAAATCAAGAAAGTCTGCCTTCTTGGAAGCAAAATATAAAGAAATGGGGGATGAATCGAGACTATTGTGCAGTACTGTATGGGCTGACACTAATAAGAGCATTAGCGAGCCATGAAAAATTAAAATATTTCATTTCTGAGAATGAATGCATACGGTCAAACCCAAAGGTCTCATGACAACACACAAGAATTTCTGTGTTCGTCACATCCTTTTAAGTGACAACCTCATCACAGCCACGGGGCGCTCACAAAGGCCTCACTTTATGAAACCCAGAACAAACTACGTTTAGGTCAGATGTTGTAGATGCTTAAAATAATTGCTGACTTCACTGCCGCAAAGAAAGAGCACATCATATCTGATCACTTTATCTATGTCTAAGGTAATTGCAGCATATAGTTTTGATCATGAGGTAGCCTCCCTAATTGACTGCTACACTGTAAACGGAAATAAAAGCCAGCCTGTGTGTGAAACAGACGCAAGTCCTCCTGTACACCAACTTTGAAGCCTGTCACAAAAGGCATGAGACGGCAGTGTTCCTCTCATTAATCTCCCACTAGAGGAAATGAATAGACTGACTGAGCTCGACATTTTTTTGTTCTCTCATAAAGAGAAACACAAAATAGCTTGGAATGAAGCTCCACACATTATGAAAGCTATTATCTTCAGCTGCCAGTCTTGGTGGGTGGGGGGAGAGGGAGAGAGAGAGAGAGAGAGAGAGAGAGAGAGAGAGAGAGAGAGAGAGAGAGAGAGAGAGAGAGAGCTGGTAAGCCTAAACTAATAGGCAGAATGAGAGGTGCAAAAAAAAAAAAAGTAGGGGACTGGGTCAGATCATCTCTCTCTCTCGATCCTCCAATTACTGACAGGCAGTTGAGAATATGGAATGAGACTGAGGAATGAGAAATATTCATATCGTCTCTGAATGGTATTAAACCCTGACAGAGAGGAAGAAAATGAATGGTGGTTTCAATTTTTACTATGTATCAAATCTGACAAGATATTAAACTGATCTCAAATCACAGACTGTCTGTATCATTGCCAAGACAAAATAGGATGTTCTCATTTTGGGTCATAAGAAAAGATTTATTACTAAAAAGACACAAATTGACATTTTCAAAATGACTACTTCAATCCCTTCCTTTCATCAAATTATCAGGCAAACGGTCTAAGCTGATGTTTACAGCGAAACTCCGCTGGCACCAATCCTCTGGCCACCAAACTAGTGAAAATAGCAAACACCACATAACTCAAACAACTTGATGTGTACTGCAGTCACTCAGTACAAACCAAATCCCTTTAAACCCTTGATAACTGCAGGATGCTCATCCACCACACACATCTATCATCATAGAGTTTTCCAGAAGGTCATTGTAACAGAGACATATAGCATCATGTGTTCGTGTTATAGACCTATCAGCCAAAACATTAAGACCACTGGCATGTTGTGAGAATATCACTGTTCATTTCATTACACTGCAATGTTACTTTGATTCCTGGCATTTATATTTGCTACCCAACTAAACACTGTGGCAGACTAACTAGCTTTAGTCGCAATGGCACTCCCCAAAAAGTAGGGCCTCCCCCAACAGTACTGCAAATACTGCTGAAGACCATGACAAAGAGCCCAAGATGTTAACTCCCCAGATCCCAATCTGATCCACTATCCATGTGCCACAACAAGCCTGATCCACGAAAGGCTCCACCTGGAAAACCACAGAACCCAAAGGATATGCTGCCAAAGTCCTGTGTTGTTGCGGAACACCCCCAGAGGAACTGTGTCCATGCCCCATCAGGTAAGAGCTACCTTGGTGCAATGAGGAGTGCCTACAAAATACTAAGGTAGGTGGTTATATTGCTTTGGCTAATCTGTGTACTTTAAAAAACAGATCTTTTTAATAGTGATATTATTATTATTACTTTGATCACAAATTTGTAGTTCTACTTTCAATACAGATTTTGTTTTTGTTTTTCAGTGTATACTAACTTTGGATAGCACGAGTTCTCTCTATGCATCTCCATATGTGCTTTCAGTTATAAAAAATAAAAAAAAAATCACCAAAAAAACCACACACTTGCATCACTAGCACCCCATGAGAAAGTTGGTCATACGAGCCTTTTTTATCGCTTCCGGATATTCTTTTAAATTCTGGCTACCTCGAGCATCCTCCACTGGCTTTACCACTTCAAAAACACACCTCATGAAAAAATCAGGAGCCCTGTCTGACATGTGTCCCCGTGCCCTGATGGCATGCCTACACCAAAGACCAGCATTGATTTTCTGTAACGTGGGGTCGGAATCGCTCCTCTACAGGGATTAGCTGCCTGTGCAAGGCCTCAGGGTTTGCTATGAAACTTAATAATTAATTTAAACAGCCAGGCCTATGGAAGGATACACTCACTACATGTTCCCTCCATGTGGGGGTAAGCAGGAGTGGCAGACTGTGTGGCATTCTCTGGAAGGAACAGCTGTCTGTGTGAGTGTGTGTATCTATATATATATATATATATATATATATATATATATATATATATATATATATATATATATATATATATATATATATATATATATATATATATATATATAGTGTGTGTGTGTGTGTGTGTGTATCTACTGTGTTCAACTTGTTTCAGACTTGACTGTTGCAACCTGACCACCTATTACCTGTTTATAAAACTAAAATGGATTAATGTGTAGTAGTAGTTTTATTTAACCATTTGACTGAAATTTAGAGGGAGGTGTTTAGCTAATAAACGAAAGCCAGAAAATTCTCCACACATTTTTAAACCAAACGTCAAAAATACTTCATGTATTCAAAAGTAATAAAATATGCTTGCAAAAATAGCAGCCATGTTTAGGCTCTCATGAGGACTAAAGGATAATAAGGCCAGCAGTTGTTTCTATACCTATATTTTTTCTAAAAAATGCAAGATATGCATGAAAAAAAACATTAGTAATAAAAGGAGTCGTTATACATAAATAAAAAATATATATATTGTCACCAGCAATATAATACAAAAAAATATTACCATCATAATGAACAGGTTCTTTGTGTTTTCCCTATTTTTACCTTTTTTTCACATTTTTGACTAGCTCAATTTAAGAGACCGCTGTTTTGCCGCAGGAACCACAGGCATTAAAAAAATTAAAATTA
Source organism: Pterophyllum scalare (assembly GCA_024447675.2). Lineage (NCBI taxonomy): Eukaryota > Metazoa > Chordata > Actinopteri > Cichliformes > Cichlidae > Pterophyllum > Pterophyllum scalare. The sequence goes on along the minus strand of JAMQGT020010883.1, from coordinate 63,182 downwards.
ATCATCTTCGACAAATACATTTTTACATATCACCTTAAATAAGGAAGTATCTTCCAACTTTACTATTACTGTTGAACGAGAAGTCAAAGTTAAAAGGAACTATAAACCACCTCACCAACGACCAGTATGTTACATAATGCATGCGGCATATACGAACCATTACTAGCAACTAGAAATACAGTAATATACAGTACTTTTCTTATCTCAAATCTTTGATATAAATCCTAAACAAACCCATGAATCTTCCATTCATTTTAATAATTCACAATGCTGCACGTCCTGTAATCCCACACTGCAGTATAATTTCATGTGTTTCCTTTAACAAAAAGGGAGGATTTAACAGCTGTCTTCCTTTCTAATAGAAAACAATAACATTTGTAAAGCACAGAGCAGCACAGCAGGTTTGTGTGAAATGCAGAATTTGCAGCCAGAGGCTACAACCTTGACAGTTAATATATGAAAGTATCAAATGTCCTAACACTAATATTGTCACAAAATATTGACAAAAACAATGTCCCATGTGCATGTTTAATACTATCCAAAAACAATGACCCTACAGCTTCATGAATAAAAATGTCTAAAGAAGGATTTGTGTTTTACTTGAAGCGAAACAAAAGCAATGAAAACCATCACAAGTAGAAGCATTTCACCGCAGCCCTCTGTTATCATCCCCCTCCTTCAACCTAGTTGCCAATAAGGGTTTCCATAGTCAGAAAAGGTAAAGGGATTTCTCCTACTCTTCCACAGACTTTGATCTGACTGACACACAAACGGCCCTCAGATCACAAGTCTACAGACCCTGTTGGGCCTCTCTGCCTGGTCTGCTTGTACATGTGCACTTTGTCCCTATGAGGATTCCTTACCCTCCTCCCATTTCCCCTCGTCTCTCCTTTATACCTTCTTCCTCCTCCTCTGCCTCCTTCTTCTCCTACTCATCCTCTGCTGTTTGGTGTTTTGAAACATCTGAGTACAGACATGTTCTGAGCTTTACAGGACCCAGGGGCCCGGGATCCAGACAGAGGGAGAAAATAAAGAAACTCTGCAGTGCCCCCAGTACAAAAGCTATCTCACCATTACCAGTGGGGATAAACTCTTAAACATCTCCAAACGTCTGGACAGACAGAGGAGATCAGAAGACTGTTTGGTCTGTTGTACACATAATCATACTGTCAGCTAATAGTGCAGTCAGCAGCTTGCAGTGGAACTAGTGTGATGGGAGTCACTGCATTTATCCTAATGGATAAACAATGTTTTAAAAGGGAAAACAGAGAATAAGGATACTGTACTACGCAGCCTGCTGGCCCCAAAATGTAAGGGTTGCTCCTTGTAGTTTTCCAGCACAGACGTGTCAGCAGTATGGACATGAAACATGCCGTCACTGTTTCTTATCTCAATATATCCCTGGGTGGAAAAGTGAGGCAACAGCTTACTGATGTCTTGCAGCCTGCCTGACCATTAAAACATATTTCCATGCTGATGGATGTCAGATGTAGCCTTAAAAGAACCATAGTTTTCCCTTGATTTCTGAACCCATTCCCAGCTACAGTTTTCTAAACTTATTCTTCATGCTTCACAAATGGAACAAGCACAAAGAAGAAGGGGAGAACAAGAGCGCAGCCGGGCGAGTGCACAGGGGCCGTTATCTCGGAAAAATCGTTCTGACCAAGTTCTTGGGATGGCAGCTTGGAAGGACAGTCGGTGGTTTTTATAAATGAAAGCTGTGAAAGATGTGAGTAAGTTTATCTAAAACGAATACAGGAAATGAGATACAGCTGTGCTGAGAATGCGACACAGCTGTCCAGGGCCAGGGATGGTTTAAGCGTTTTACAGGAGTGCAGGAAAAGGTCTCACCCGCAAAGGCGGTTCTGCAACTGCAGAACAAGCAAATAAGGTATAGTTTATCACACCAGGAGTGATGAACTGTGATTAAACTGGACTCAAATTATAGGGGTTAAAAGATTAGTCCCTTGTCTTCGCCAATATGCAAGATCAGATTCTTAGTAATCGTGAGGCCTCTGAGAGCTGCCATCTCTGCTAACAGCCTCCAACTGCATTTTACGGTCACAGGATTTATTCATCTACTGACAACATTTATCATGCAGCCGTCTTAAAAAAAAATCATCCCCTAAAATTCAAATCACGGCAAAAACTGCCATCATCCTCTAAAATCTTGGCATAGATGCAGCCATGTATCTGTCTTCACTTTTCACCCCTGGGCCCTCTAGGAAAGACTGTGGGAGATTGAAAGCCATGAAGCGACCAAAACTGCCTAGGCCATACCAAAGGAAGCTCCTTTGTTCATCATCCAAAACAGGCTCCAAATCGTTTTTTCCCCCCTTCCCTTTTCTCTTTTTCACATCTGGGATTCAGCCAAGGGAAGTAGAAGTATGGCTCTCCCTGCTCTGCTCTAATATGTTCCATGCCTTCCAGTTGCTTACATCATCAATCTAGGAGATAGCTAAATGTGATGGGATGAACATAAACAGTGCGTGAGTTATGTCTTTAAAGAGACACAGGTCATGTCTCAAGCAGTGTGATTTTCCATTTTTTAAACGAAAGAAAAGCACTCGTGGAGAGGTCCTAACTGTTGGAGGCTATCCTAAATGACTCGTACATGTGTTATGTACTTTAAAACATATGTCACAGAGGGAGAAGGCTTTAGAAAAAGATTCAGCTTTACAATATCAAAATTCACCCGTATCATCAACTTCAAGCAGCGAGCTTGTTATTGACAGCCGAATGCCAATCCTAATCATCTTCCTTTTAATGTTCGCTTAAAAATGCACACCCTCATGTCAAAATGTGAGTACACATTAAGTCTCCCCAAACGGTCTACTTACTAAACATGTCACTAATGAATTATACATCTGACTTTTTCCTCTCTGCATATTTACATGGTGTTTCGGCAGAATTTGTGTAGCAGTTGTAAAGTATTTAATAAGTGTTTAAATATGTAGGAGTCAAGATCTTAGCCAGTGCATGCACTTTGCAGCGGATGTTTACACAATATCAAAAGACTCTGCTATGCCTATCAAAATGACTAAGACATATGGATAGTTTGTTTTTCACTTGCCAAAGTAGAAGAGGGAGCATGTCCACTTGGGCCCCATCAGTTTAAATCATAAAGATCCCTCACTTTGCACTCTGCTAAAACACTAAGGAAACATATTGTGGATTTTAAGACCCTTTTTATTCAGCCAGACTGTGTACTAAAACTAATTGGATTTCTGTCAATGGAAAAAATATATATCCCTGGGATAGCTTTGAACTCAATAGCTTTGACCATCCAACTGCGCATGAGGGAGTGGGACCTTGCCACATGCCAAGCACCAGGGAGGAAAATTAAATCAGTGGTCAACATAAAATATTAAAATAGCATGGTATCGAATTTTTGAAAAATGATGTCAGGGTGGCTCATTATAGCCAGCGAGGCAGTGAATTAAGCTATATTTAGTGGGTGATAATTGAAATCATAGCTGTAGTCATTACCACTGACAGGTTTCTAAATAATACCCAATAAATCCCATCTTTTTAGTGAGCTCCCCGTGACAGCTGGCAGTGCTGAAAAATATAAAGTAAAGAAACAGAGTGTCTTTTCCTTTCTTTCCTCTCACACTCCCTCCCTGCCCCCAACCCCAAGACTTTCTCTCTCTCTCTTAGAGCCAATAAAATGTCAGCTTTTATACTCCTCCTCCAAACTGTTGGCTAGATGTCAGCAGGCCCTTCTAAAGCTCTGCCACTGCAAGCTGAAGGCCTGTAAATCTCTGTGTCAGTGGCACGCCATCCGTCTTGGGATATACAATAAAAAATGTGACGCAGTCATAAAAGGAATGGCATCACTGCCCAGTATATATAATGTGAACAAAAGGAACATAAAGATGTTCCCTTCAATTCAGAATCCTTAACCACAAGATGGTTTTAGATAGAAGGAACACACTGAAAGGCTGATGGCAGCTCCTGACAATGATGGTTCTGTCTGTCTTTTGTTGTGTTTTAACAATGAGATAAAGATTTACTGTATACTATATATGTTGTACTCAGGATAAAGGAACTGTCCAGCTAAAAGCTGACTGACTAGCTACTCGGCTGTGTTACACCAGAGCATCTGCAGCCCTGATCTTTTCTAGGCACTACCCGGTGGAGCTGTAAGTGATAACAAATGTCTGGATCAGTCAGATCAGACATTAAATGGTCTTTATCCTGCCAGCTCCCTAGTACAAAGTTTGTGTAATGTCCGCTGGAGCACATGTGATAATAGCTTTGATTGTCTGCAGAATTCACACTAAGGAGCTAGGTGATATGCATCCTGTCGATTGCACACTCCACCTGGGAGCCACCCCGCACCTAAACCAATCGGAGCATTTCCATTTCCAGTCGCAAGAACGCTTCTGCCCCAGAAAATAATAAATACATTCTCTGTTGTATACTACAACAGAAAAAGGCCAACATAGACAGTGGCTAGGTCAGATTCTCATGACACTGAAAACGCCTCAACACTGCATAGAGGGCGCAACATGAGCAGAGCAGCAAATGGCAACATTTGACACAGAGTCACCTTAATAGGGTGTGTGTGTGTGCGCGCGTGTGCGTGTGTGTGTGTGTGTGTGTAGGGGGGGTGAAAAGAACAACCCTCTTCAAGCCAACACAAGAGGTTTGCCAGTGGTTTATCTCCATGGTAATACTCACAACTTCCTTAAAAACTGATTACACCACAACAGCTTTTCCAAACTCAGCAGGAAGGATGACCTATTATAAGGACTCCACAAAATATGAGAGAGACATGGCACTTAAAGAATCCTGAATCTATAAATCTATAGGACATTTTCAAAATGAAATGAGAAAGACGGTAGGTGTCCCACTCTTGTCCCCAAAGAGCCAATTAGCAGCCAAACCAAGAAACACATGAGCCAGTTGTGTTTTGTATCACTGACACATGTGCACAGTTGCAGTTCATGACAGTTATAACTGTTGTAACAAGTATATGTGCTCTTTTTCAAAGTAAAGATGTAGGTCAGTGTGCTTACCATTTTTCTTGACTTAAGTGTATTCAAAGATTGAATTAGCATGGCTTTTGTTCAGTGCTGTGGTGGGTTAAGCCAGGGATGATGATCATATCATCACTCTGGATTGAGCCATTAGTGAAGCCATGACGTTGTGTAATTTTCCTCATGCAACGCATAACTTGCAGAGATAAAAGCTCTTTAAACCATAATCATTTAAAAATCTACCCAAAGCCATTATAATTAAGACTGTCCAAAATATAACCTCATGTAAAGGACTTGAGCAATCACGTACCAAACATATGACTTTGATAAAACTAATTACCCATGACTTTGTATGTATTTCTCTACTCTGGCTTTCTGTTGGGATCATTTTCACTGTCCTTTAACAGAGAGAAGAGTGTTTGCAGCAATCACAAGCTCAAATTGGTGAGATGGAGGAAAAAGACAAGCTATGTCATCCGGTGACTTTCCCAGGAGTAGTACATCATTTAAAAAAAAAATTTCTAGTTTAAATTAGTACCAAAGAATGATACAAAATATCAATGTCCTTCATATGAATAAGTTATTTCCTGCCAGACCGTGTCCCTTTCATCTATCTGGTTTAAATCTCTTTGCGCTGGGAGAGCTCTGCATACTTTGTAATTTATGAGACACAGATCAGGTTATCCTAGAATATCGGCCTAAACAGGCCTGATGGATCAGATATGGAATATATTTCCTCAGCAGAACAGAGTACGCCACCACTATTACCAGGCACACACACACACACACACACTCTGCTCCCAGTTAAGTGATTTGAGGACTTCATACTGCCAATGTTTCATATTCTCTCCTCCTAACTGACACTTTATCTGCATACCGGCATCTCTGCAGATTGAACACTTAGGCAAGACAATGACAGGCTCTCTTCCTGTTGTCACTTCTCATTGTAGGCCCAGTCTAATGCCTCTTACTGGGGTTCTGCCAATAACAGACCCCCTCATCCCTCCCTCCCCAGACCATCAAGCAACCAGTCTACCTATCTTGGATAGAAAAGGAACACTTGATGTCTGTGACACTCATTTGTCAATTAGCAGGCCCCTTCCAGTGTTGACATACAGCAACTTGAAAGACAGAGCGGTCCCTGTGATGAATTAAAAGAGACAGATGAGTGAGGCTTGAGCTGCGGAGTAATACTATAATGTTTCTTAGATATGAATATAAAACGACACAGTTGACAGGCCATACAAGGTTTTATTTCATTTCTCAGTGTACCAGGCCTCCCTACTTTGTCTTCTTTGTTCTCTTTTCATCAGACTACTTACATCTCAATTTGACAGCCGCGCGACATTTAGAGCACTTTCGTTTTAAAATGCAAGTTAGCATACTTGATTTGCCATTAAAATGCAAAACGCCTGCCATCACCAACATGGTCTGGGTGAGCACATACCCCCACAGACACAGGCACACACATTGTGTACACACACACACACACACACACACGCATACAGTAGCTCTGTGTGCTTAAGACCAATATGGACTCCCCTTTCTTGAGAGCAGGCTGAATTTCAACTTAGGTGGATTTTATGTAGCAGATCGACTTCTGACATTAGACTCTAAAGCATACCAGAGAGTAATGTCAGTGTTTCAGATCATATAGTGAGTCATTTGGGATATGAACCCATGTAGGTTAATAACTCAATTAAAGATCTGTGTGGTAAGAAAATATAGAGGTGGAGTGCTTGACTTTTACCTGTAAATTAACGCCCCTTACATTCAAACCATTGCCTAATAAGTTCAAACGATGCTGATTAACACTTTAGTACCAGGTTTTCTGTGCTGCTGCACAGGTAACAGTGTGTTTTATGTCAAAAAATAATACTCTGATACTAAAAATGACTATCAGATTTGATGTTTGCAGCAGTGTGGATAAAACCAGTGCTCTCTGTGCCTGCACCAGTTGACTTACAACTTCACACCTCCCCTCACTAGCAGCTGAACACGTGAACAGGAGTTCATACATTCATAAAGCTGAAAAATACTTTATGAGGAATTTCAAGACAGGCACACACATCATGTACACACACACACACAGTAGCTATGTGTGTGTAAAGCTCCCATTTAACAACGCTGAAGTATTAAAAACATATTATCATAAATGTTAACCTGACTGGCACACATGTTAATGTTGGCCATTTAACTATTAGCAATTACCCAATAGCCACATTAGCCGTCTGCTATCATTAAGGTAGCGGTTAGTAGCTAATAATAAAATTATATCATTAATGTGGGAGCCAGGCAGCAAACATTATCAGTCCTGCTGGTCTGTAACATTAACAGACTCTGTTAATGTCAGAAGATAACACAATTACTTGTGTCTAAAAAGTTTTATGTTTCTCTTAAAGTCCGAGACTGAAGCAGAGAAAATTTGATATTCTAGTACTATGACAACTTCCAAAACTGACTGCAAGGAAAAGCAGAGTGACACTGGAATCTTTTCCTGCTTGGAAAAGTTTAAAGGTTACATAATATATAACAATACCTGAGAATGTCTCCAATATTAAAAAGGTATTTCAATGCATCACTGTGATTCCACAAGTTTAATCACTCTCATTTGTCAGTGGGTGAAAAGATAATAAAGCAGGACAGTACAAAAACTAATGGTTTCCCTTCAAAAGCATTCACAAGGCTGCATGTTGTGTTATACTTGTCAGGTTTGACAGCAGGCACAAAGCAAAGAAAATGGCCACAGCAGAAGACAACAATGATGGAGGAGAGAGAGCACCTGTATTATAGATCACCTGGTTAGTATCAATAGTTGCTTTAAGATCTTGGTGTAAAATTATCAAAACATATCAATCAAATTGCTTTTGGATCCTTTATGTCATCTTACATAAGCCAAACTGTGCAACCATCAAGAGCTATTTAAGCAGGATTTGATAACACAATATTGTCCAAAAGAAAATGTTTTTGTGAGGATAAAGTCCTCACTTTTGATATACATAGTTTTTTTTAAGTGCTATAATTTAGAAATGCACCAACTGCAATTTTCATGGCCAATTCCAATTTTCTTTCTAAGAACCATACTGAAAGCATAAACAAACAAACAAACAAAAAAATCAGCTTGGCTTCAAATAAAATATTTATTTTCATAATAAAAGAAATCATGAAACTTTACAGCTTCCCTCAGACTGCAATAAGTTACAGATCTTCCCTCACTTAAGCAACTGTAAATAAAAGGCTCTGTTACTGGAAAGAGGTACAAATAATTAACTGAAAATGAGTTGCTGCACGCCCAGCTTTACCTTACATATGTTACCTTACCAAACAAAAGCAGGTGCAACAGATATATATAACAAACATCATTTTCCTGGTGGTCCCCCCCCCCACATACACACACACACACACACACACACACAGTTTACTTTGGTGAACTTTGGTGTCTTCACTCACAGTGAGGAGCTTCCATGCTAACAATACATTGTTGTGAGTATACGTCTACACGCATGATACAGACGGGCTTGTATCCAAGTGGGATTTGTTCATCAGGATGGTTTGTCTGATTTCAGAAAACAAAGTATCCCTGTTTTAATAGTGTTACGATTCTTCCTGTGACTCAGATATGTGTCCTCTCCAATCCTCATGTGTGAGGGGCGATAACACTACATGTAACAGTCACAGTGGGAAATCATGTCAACATAGCACATGCTCCCTCACTGCACTGTATACACAACTGACCTGGAACAAAGTGGACAACACAACACCAACCAAGCCCTTCCTGGGACAGAAATCTCACTGTGAGCCACAGTTCTGATGAGACAGCCTGACACTACAGCACACAGAGGGAGAGGTGTAGGTGTGACAGCCCACTACCATCATTTCATCCTGCCATTACCTGCCCAGCCACTCACAGTTATGCTCACAGAGACAGATGTGCAAACACCGCACGCAAGCAAGCATGCACACGTACACACAAAATAACAAACATATGAGCAGCACACACAAAAACACACAGGACTCAGTTAAAGCCCATGCCAGTACCTTGCTTCTCATTGCGACTCATTGTCAGGTTGCTGGATGAGTGTTGTCAATTGAGCTGACAGAAATAAGCACATTAGCCACAACAAACTCTGGCAATGTCTCCCTCTCGATTTGAGTCGAGCAGCATGAAGAAGTGCATGATGCTGAAGGCAGTCCGCTGAGTTTAACCAACATGTGCATTTGTTTACACCTGGTTTGCTTGAGCTGACATTGAAACAAGGTCACGGAGTCAATATGTGCAAATGTCTCTGACACATAAGAGCAGCAGAATTTTGAATGTTAACACTATGAGATAAACAACAGTGTTGACCTATTTGATATGTGGATATACTATAAAGGCGGAAATGTGCTTAGAAATTTTTCTAATAGTATTTGCTGCATCCTTATCAAATAATCTGATGAGCTACAGCAGTATAAAGTGTGATCCGTCAGTGGCTTACTGGTTCCTGTACATACATACATACATACATATACATATATATATATATATATATATATATATATATATATATATATATATATATATATATATATATATATATATATATATATCAAAAGTAATGGGGAAAGGGGAAGGAACAGTGGGTTCTACAATATCGTTACATGTTGAGCTGTTTGTCCAGTTGCCGATGTTGTCGCGCGAGTGTGTGTATATGGTGGTACCAGAAAGAACTAGTACTAGTACAGTGGCAATGCATAGTCTCTAGCTACGGATGGAGATACAGTGTTCAAAATACATGCATAAGTACTGTCACTTGTTGGAATTGGCTTTAACACACTGTACAAACACCCACTATCACAACACACACTAGAATGAAATACCAGGAGATTTAAGTGTAAAATAGGTTTGCAAAGGAAAAATTAATTATAAACGTTTTATGTTACATTTTTTTAATGTAAATCGTTAGAACTACACATGGTATAACATCACTTTTTACCCACCGCCAAGCCATTAATCAATCAGTGCACACAGATCAGGCCTGGGCAAATGTTCGAGATGCTGCTACTTTACTTCTGCACTGCTTCTCTGCCCATACCATCCTTTGAAGTTTAGTAATGATATCTGACATCTGAGATTAGCTGAACTGAAAACTAATAATAAATTAGTCAAATCTGAGTCATAAATATTTGATTTTAAACATGGGGCTCTTAATGTGACAGGTTCAAGGATACGATACAAAATGCCCGCCTTGATATCCCTGAAACCCACACACACATAAGAGTTGTTTCAGTCTCATGTCAGTAATTTCTCCCTGTGAACGAGAGCAGGCTTTCACTTCCTCTAATGCCTAGACATTTAGTGTCCAAGAGTAGTCAATACAACGCACATGGTCAAGGTAATAGAGAATGCAGTTACAAATATTAGTTTTTCAATTTAGTTTGGGACAAAAAAAAAATCTGAAAATCTTAATGTGTGACAGGTGAAGGGGGAGCATACAATGGCATTTTACTCAACAATAAGATGACACAACTAGAAAGTACAAAAGAAAATCTAACAAGGCAGCAGAACACCGATTTAAATTCTACCTTTAGCATCCGATTAGAATAAATGAAGAAAAAAAAATAAACACATTTAATGTTCTATAAATGTATTTGCAGTTGCATCACGCACCCGTTCGGCTTATTTTCTACTAAATGCCACTGGTAATGCATGTAATTTGATTTTTCTGTATATCAGGCTTAGCTGAGGACTGACAGATCTCCGTTTGCCCATTGTAGCACATTTAAAAGGGCTGGGACTGGACTCAATGCCTTGTGTAAAGCTGAGCCCTGCAACTGTGTGCACACAGAAATATAGTAAATGCTATAGATCGTGCAGAGTCATAGGTTTCCAAGCAATTCCTGTTGGTTCATTCAAATATTCCTAAACCTCCTAAAAGATTTTTTAAGTGAGGCATTTCACACTATAGCGCAATATAAATCAGTTTAAATGAAAATTCCAAATATTCACTGCAGACAACTGCCTGGAGACAACTATTTTGAACCAAAAAAGGGCTCAGACTGAGACGGCTTCATGGCCTGACAGTCATGAAAGGGCTTCAGAAACAAAAGCACCTTATAACCATCATCTCTTTTCTTTTGCTTGCCACGTCTGCAACTATGCTAGTCCTGCTGTTGAAATGGCAGCCCCCTCTGAAGCGGCTGCCATGAGGTGCTCCTTCATGTCCTGTCAGAGGAATCTTTTCTTCTATTTGCCCCTGAATTAGCATGTCACATTTATCGATGATGCCTTTTATCCCACCCCAGTGTGGCACCAGCCCAGTTCTAACACAGATTCAGCTGTTTGATCTCCTGATGACACCGTGACCACCTGTAGACCAAGGGCACACATTCAATTGCACCATATTGTCTCCCAGTAGCAGACAGAGGAGGGTGCCGGGTGTGCAGGTAAGTGCGCTTTGCTCATCTTACCTGAGCTGATTAAAACTCAGATCCAGCCTTCGTGCAAACTGGCCGTACATCTCTCCAAGGAAGTTTGGAATTTCCTCACAGTCATGCCCAATGTATGAAATCTTTGAAAATTAAAGAGAGAGACAGAGGGAAGAGGCACGTTTTTTGTTTGTTTGTTTGTTATAATGACAGCCCAACAACAATGGCTTTTTAAATAAATCTGAATGACAAACAGCCAAATGATGCAGCACTTGGGAAACAGCTAGATAAGATGCCTCACTGTAAAGCCAGGTGATATCCAAACTACACTTGTCATGCTATTAATGAATAATAAGATAAATAAAAACGTTTCCACTTATGACATCGTGAACTTTCGTTATCAAGTGAGCAGAAGTTTCAACATACTACCTTGCACTACACTTTATCACATGATTATGCAGCTTGCAGAGACTGTGTTCTTCTGCGAAGCCGTGAAGGAAGCTAAAGTCACAAATGTAAAGCTGCAGCGTGTCACATGACTCCGGTGAAGTTGAGAAAACAAACCCAGCAGCTTAACTTCAGCGCTGGTAAACTCCACTGAAAATGGGGCTGATAAAACATAGACACACAGAGGACAAAGTCTAACAGAAACACTCTCCTAAACAAACTTACCTGAGTCCCATTCAACGCGACCAGCGATTCGTTGCTTGCCATAGTTTTCTGTCCAGTGTTTTTAGATCAACTTATGCCGGTCGCTTTCCAACAGTCCTGCGCACGAAAGAACCCGCTTTCGGTTTACATGAAGTGCTGTTGTTTGTGGATGAAGACCGAGTGCTTTGGCGAACTTCTGGCGATTTCAAATTGACTTTACTGTTTCCGCGTGCCGTTTCAATCAGCTGACCTGCTGTTGTGCGGAAGCACGCGGTCGCTGTTGCTGATCAAATCTGAGCGCTGCTGACTGTTTTCCTAATGACAACATTAGATTCAGACTGCATGTGTGAAGCCTGCTGTTTATGATCAGTTTGTCATTAGATGAAACGCTGAAACAGTGTGGCGTTTTGTTTTTTGTTTGTTTGCTGAGGGTTTACATACTTGATAAAGAATGCTGTCTGTAAAGGTATTTATTGGAAATATTAGAAAGCCGCTCATCTGAGTGAGCTGTCCAAATAGCACCAGCTTTGGGAAATCGTCACAGCATCTTCTTGCCTTCTTCCTATATGACCCCACATTTGGGCTCAGTGCTGCCCCCATTGTTCTCAAAACAAGATAGATTCTTATTTAAAGGGTAATTTCCCCCAAGTTCTAAAACGAACACTTTTTTTTTTTTTTTGCTTGAACAAGGATATGTTTACCTCGCATCCGCTCTACTGAGTGCCCTTCTAGTTAATCCTGAGTTCAGTGGTTCTCAAACGGTGAAGCAGGCCTGACTAATGGGCGCATAGAGCCACTGCACAGTTCATTCAGTTCAATTCAATTTTATTTATATAGCGCCAAATCAAAACAGTCGCCTCAAGGCGCTTTATATTGTAAGCTAAAGATCATACAATGATTACAAGCCCATAAGTATTTGGACAGTTTTTATATTTTTCCATCTTGGATTTTAAATGACACAATTGATATGTGACTGAAGTGCAGATTTTGAGTTTTAATTCAAGGAGTTTAATAAAAGAACTGTTTAGGCTGTCCTCCATTCTCAGACGCAAGGGCAAACTAACATAATTTTTAATACAAGTACTGGAAATCAGTGACTGCATGAAATCTAGAACCCATGGGCTTCTCCAAATCTTGTGTTTCCTCCCTTAAGATGTTCTAGCAGGCCTTCATTTCAGCCACATTCAACTGCTGCTTGTTTGTGGGTCTTTCTGCATTCAGTTTTATCTTCAGTAACTGAAAAGCATGGACTACTGGGTTGAGATCAGCTCACTCACTTGGACATTGAAGGATATGCCATTTCTTTGCCTTGATTGATTGGTTTTATTTAGTAAGTTCAAGTACATACTAAAAATTGTAAATGCATTAAAAATACATGGATGACACAAGAAAGTGAGAACAAGAAAGTAAAAACGCTTATTTCCATTGTGGTGCATGGTTCCACTGTGGACCTTGAAACTCTTAGGTTGCGTTTGCAGTATGCTTTTGGTCATTATTTCAGCTGCAAAGTGCCATCCAATCAGTTTTGCAGCAGTTCAGAATTCATCCTGCTGCTTCTATCAGCAGTCACGTCATCAATAAACACTCGTGGCCCGGTTCCACTGGCAGCTATACATGCCTACATGTCACAACATAGCTTTCACCATGTTTGTATCATGAGCCCTTTCTTTTTTCACCATACTTTTCTCTTCCCATTTCTATGATTTCCATCCTAATGATAGCTGAAATCTGGTTCCATATTTTGGAAGCTCTGTTCGGACTCCAGAGTTACCCTATTTGTTTGTTCCACTTGACAATGTGATATTCACTGTACTGAAATGGCTTCCACAGTCACCTGATCTCAATCCAATAGACCACCTTTGGGATGTGTTGGAATGAGAGATTTGCATCATGGATGTGCAACTGACAAATACACTATATTATCAAAAGTATTCACTGGACTGCCTTCACACACATGAACTTGAGTGACATCCCGTTCTTAATCCATAGGGTTCATTATGACGTTGGCCCACCCTTTGCAGCTATAATAGCTTCAGCTCTTCTCGGAAGGCGTTCCACAAGGTTTAGGATTGTTTTTATGATCATTTTTTACCATTCTTCCAGAAGTGCACTTCCAGAAGTGATGTTGGCTGAGAAGGCCTGCCTCACATTCTAATTCATCCAAAAGGTGTTCTATCAAGTTGAGGTCAGGACTCTGTGCAGGCCAGTCAAGTTCTTCCACACCAAACTTGCTCATCCATGTCTTTATGGACCTTGCTTTGTGCACTTGTGTGCAGTCATGTTGGAACAGGAAGGGGCCATCCCCAAACTGATCCCACTAAGTTGGGAGCATGAAATTGTCCAGAATGTCTTGGTATGCTGAAGCATTAAGAGTGCCCTTCACTGGAACTAAGGGGCTGAGCCCAACTCCTGAAAACCAACCCCACACCATAATCCCCCCCTCCACCAAACTTTACACTTGGGACAATGCAGTCAGACAAGAACCATTCTCCTGGCAACCCATACTCCTCCAGATGGATGGAGCGGATTGCCAGATGGTAAAGTGTGGTTTGTCACTCCAGAGAACACGTCTCCACTGCTCTAGAGTCTAGTGGTGGCGTGCTTTACACCACTGCAACTGATGCTTTGTATTGCACTTATTTATGTAAGGCTTGGGTGCAGCTGCTTAACCATGGAAACCCATTTCACGGAGCTCCCTACGCACTGTTCTTAAGATAATCTGAAGGCCACATGAAGTTTGGAGGTTTGTAGCGAATGACTGCAGAAAGTTGGTGTTGGTGACCTCTGCGCATTATGCACCTCAGCATCTTTACTGTAATTTTAAGTGGCCTGCCACTTTGTTAAAATACCGCTAACAATTGACTGTGGAATATTTAATAGTGAGAAAATTTCACGACTGTACTTGTTGCACAGGTAGCATACTATCACAGTACCACAATGGAATTCACTGAGCTCCTGAGAACGACCCATTCTTTCACAAATGTTTGTAGAAGCAGTCAGCATGCCTAAGTGATTGGTTTATTGTGGCCATGGGAGTGACTGGAATACCTGAGTTCAATGATTTGGATGGGTGAGGGGATATTTTTGGTCATATAAGTGTATGTAGCAACTGTGTGATGCTATCCATATATGGACCAAAATCTCTGAAAAATGTTTCCACCACTCCATGCCATGAAGAATTAATTTCTGAAGACAAAGGGGGTCTAAATTTTTACCAGCAAGGTGTACCTAATAGATTATATGGTGAATGTATATTGTATATCTACATTAAAAACATGGCATCTGGCAGCAACTCCAAACTATATGAATAAGATCTGTTTCTGATAAAGTATTTGCACTCACTGAACTTTCAAACAAGCTTCTAACTTTGCTCAGTTTTTTCAAGCCACTATTTAAAATACATTATAATCATTGTTATAAGGAGCAGATATGTTAGTCTCTGAGTCAAATGTCCCTTTTGAATCTTTTAAAAAATTAAGCAGGATTCTTATAGATTGGAAATTATGTAAGAGTGTGTAGACTGCATCATAAAGTCAGAATACACTACATACCTGCTTTTGTGCAATGAAAAATGACTTAAAACTGATCTGTTTACTACATAAAATTTATACTTACTTATTAGCAACAAAAAACTTTTA
>JAMQGT020010883.1:0-42500 GCA_024447675.2 Pterophyllum scalare | reverse complement strand
ACCTTCCGATAAGAAGGACTCGTCTTCGGGCGTTTCAGGCGGAGAGAAGTCTGGTTTCCGAGTGCCGAGCGCCACCTGCCAGCCGTTTACACCGCGGACAGGCAGCCCCAGTTCCAGCACTTCAGCCTCCCCCATGCCATCGGACGGGAAATGTGGGGAAAGGGATGAAAAGAAAGAGTCTGATTGTAATAAAAATGGCTCTACGGACGGGTCTGGCACCACCAGCCACAGCAGGATAAGCGTGAGTTGTGGTGGAATTAACGTGGAGGTGAACCAACACCAGGAGACGACGCCTGGCACTAAAACCACCTCCTCCTCGGAGTCCTCATCTGTTACTTCTGTATCCTCCGCATCCGTTCTCGGGTCAGGACTTGTGGCGCCGGTTTCTCCTTACAAGCCGGGACAGACAGTTTTTCCTTTGCCTCCTGCTGGTATGACATACCCAGGTAGCTTGGCTGGGGCCTATGCTGGTTACCCTCAACACTTCCTGCCCCACGGAGGGAGCTTGGTAAACGCACAGCTGGCCAGTTCACTGGGCTGCAGTAAGGCTGGATCCAGCCCCTTGGCTGGGGCTTCTCCACCGTCCATCATGTCAGCCAGTCTGTGCAGAGACCCTTACTGCCTCAGTTACCACTGTGCCAGTCATTTAGCGGGCGCGGCCAGTGCTTCCTGCACGCACGACTCTGCAGCTGCAGCTGCCGCGAACGCCCTCAAGTCCAGCTACCCACTAATGTACCCGTCACACCCCATACATGGCGTTCATTCCTCAGCGCCATCGTTTAGCGGACACCCCCTGTACCCATACGGTTTCATGCTTCCCAACGACCCTCTCCCCCATGTTTGTAATTGGGTGTCGGCAAATGGACCGTGTGACAAGCGTTTCTCCTCCTCGGAAGAGCTCCTGAATCACCTGAGGACACACACTGCTTTTACTGGGGCTGAAAAGTTGATATCCGGTTATCCCGGATCGTCTTCACTGGCCAGTGCTGCAGCAGCGGCCATGGCCTGCCATATGCACATGCCACCGTCAGGAGCCCCTGGGAGTCCCGGGACTTTGGCTTTAAGGAGCCCTCATCATGCGTTAGGACTCAGCAGCCGCTATCATCCGTACTCCAAAAGCCCCCTGCCAACCCCCGGTGCCCCTGTTCCTGTGCCCGCAGCCACCGGCCCTTACTACTCCCCCTATGCACTGTATGGGCAGAGACTCACCACAGCATCAGCGCTTGGATATCAGTGAGGAAAAGAAAAAAGACTTTGAAAAGTTTATAGTACTAAGAATGCAAATATAAAGACTTTTATAAGTGCGCTAAACTTAAGGGCGGGATCCGTGGACTTCAACTGTATTTATTTATATGTCGGCTTAAAAGCAGGCGGTAATAGCTGCAAAAGGAAAATATTTGAGCAACTCAAAAAGTGCATTATGTTGAAACTGAGCTCTATAGGTAAAGTGAAAACACATATGTTAGAGTACTAATTAAAGTAGGGGTCTTTATTTCGATGTTAATTTGGAATTGCTATGATTGTATTTGTTCTTATTTAATGTCTCATTGAGAAGAAAATAATTTACATGCATGTTTGTTTCTTAAATTTCAGAAATTGTCCACATTTTAAATTGCCGTTATTTTTCAGGTGTTCACCATGGACAGAGAATTGGTATTTTTTTGTATGTATTCTGGAAAAAAAAAATAAGAAACAATTCTGTTCCATATCTCCGTGTGCCTCATTTTCTGACGAGAGTCACATTTATTTTACACTGACATTTTTAAACCTTGGCCTGTTAAAATTTTAAAAATAGGGGTTAAGAAGGCTTTATTGGATCATTTCCGCCGACACTGGCCTATAATCTAGATATTTTCCGGCTGTCACCGAAACAATTAATTCCTGTGTAACAACAAATCATTCATTCATATAACTTATTTAATCTTCTTTCTTTCTTCAGTATAAACGAAACTCTTGGAGCTTTGAATATCAAATGTCAGATGAACTGAAACTTGAATTAAAGTGGGGAAAATGTGTGTGTGAGAGAGAGTGTGTGTACGTGTGGGCGAAAGAGAATAAGTGAGTGTGTGTGTGTGTGTGTGTGTAGAATTTAAACTGGCTTTCTACAGGAGAGTGGTTTGAGAGAAGTTGGGTTGCTTGTTTGAGAGACTGTGACATGTTTTGTGGAGTTAACCTGCGTAAAATGTGTGAAATACGCCAAAAATGTTCGATTAGGAGAGCTGATTTTTCTACGGTTTATAAAGTCACGAGCATGTGTGTGTTGAATTGCTAAATTTTATATACGAAAATCAATTTTGCAACCTTAAAAGAAAGACGACAATTGAAGTGAACCAATCGATGGATTTCAAATTTAATGCACTAGAAATTTTACAAGTCTTGGATCTTTTTTTTTTTTAAAAATCCTAAATTAATGTTGAAGTTGTAGGCTTTAGAGGGAGACTCTAAGAGGGTGACATTTCAGCGTGGAGCCTATTAACGAGTTTATTTTTGACTGGATGATCATTGCTAGGAGGATATTATTTATTTTGCGTTTGATAATCTCACCCACCTGTGCATCTATTGTATACGCCACTATATTTGTAATTAAAAAGATCTGACTTGTGCAAAGTTGTGGGATTTTCATACAGTTACAAACACTCACAACCCGTGTGTTGGATTTACAAAGGCCAAGCGCAGATTAAATATTTACAAATTTTAAAATGACAAACAGCACGTCTTATATTTAAATAAAAACATCATATGGCAGTTTTTAGCTTTTTTTCTCTTCTTTTTTTGTACATAAAGGCAGGGAACATATATTGTTACAGCTTATTCGGTTTATGACGTTCATATGTAGATTCAGTTGCATATTTGAACTTTCGTTTGTGTTATTTTCAAGAAAAACTTTACAAATCAAAGCCGGTGCGCTGTGGATACATCTGATTTCACACAGACGCGAGTGATTAGTTATGGTAAAAATGGGTTTAGCCCAGATTAAACAGAATGGCCTTTGCGTTTAGTTTATACTGTAAGCTTGCTACCGTCGACTCCAAACTCGAACGTTATCTTTCAGCTCCTCTGGACGCGCTGCTGACCCAGCTCTGCTACAATTACCACTGTTATTATAAAGAACACCTCCTCAGCTATGCTGTCCCTTGTCTATCGCACAGCGGTTCGTCAGACTTAAAATCTCTTGGTGTATATAAGGCCCACACGCGTCCTAAACTGATGTAATGACGGTGAAAGGGAGCAATTTCCATTTTTACCCACATCATGGTGGCTGTGCTCGGAGGTCCCCGGTGGAAGGCAATTTATCATGTGCCCCTCCCCCTGGCCCTGTCACTAGAGGAACAGGCAGGCACATGTGTGCATGAATTACCAACCCTCCCACCTCCCTAGCCCCCCCAACTGTGGAGATTTGACACAGAGAAAAGAGAACATGGGGGATTAGAGTATGCAGAGTATTAAAGTACATATTCACTTTGTCCATCAAGGCCTAAAAGTGCTTACGTTTGCACTGAGCTCTGCAGAACAAAAGAAATCCATTACAGCATAATAGTGAATACAGATATTATGTACTTTATAACATTTTACTAATATTTTACTAATTTGACAGCAAGTTAATAGTCCAGTGAGTGGCTTGATTCAAAAGAGGGGTCAGCTTAAACACCTAATTTAGCTCCTTATTCATTAGGTCTTTTTTTTTTTTTTAAACATTCAGTTAACAGTGACTCTAAACACAAGGCAGCTGGAATAAAAACTTGTGTGTTTTTCACATACATTTAAAATAAGTCGCCAGAGATGAAGTGATTCCCGACTAAAGCAGACAGCAGGTTGCATGTCTTCGTAAAATTAAAAAAGGGTATGTTTTCCATTCCTCACTGAAGTCGGCCTTACCGTTATTCTGCTCCTGGCTTAGCTCAGTGTTTGCCGTCCAAACTGCAGTCTGACAGGAAAATGGACACCAAAATATTTCAAATATGTAAACAGCACAAAAAGCAAACTGCTTTAAAAATATAATACGTCACTTCACATTTCTGTTATAGACTTAAAGCAACCATTTTAGATTCTTGGGACATGCTTGCATCCTCAGAGAGAGAGAGAGAGAGAGAGAGAGAGCGACACTGCAGGAAAACCTGGCAGGACATCTGGCAACAGGGGGAGCCCAGGACGTGACTCACACACCTAACCCCTTATTCAACCCCACTGAATTACCACCACTAAAGCTGTCATTAGTGGGTGTGTGGCACAATATAAAGACATGCCATAGCTCGCAGTGGCAAATCTATAGTTTGGGTAACAGCTGTGTCAATAAGGAGAAGCTGCTATAATGTTCAACCCCATGCCAGACATAAGTCAAAAAGCGATTATTATCTTTTATGTATGTGTGGTCATTTCATCAAGCTGTGATTACAGTGTAAAAGCTCTCAGTGATGGAAAAAGGGACCTATCAATAATGGCTAAGCAGCCATTGCAAATAATATGCAGTTATGTTTTACAAGTATAGATTGCTACTTTTCAAACACATTTTGATTATACATCTGCTTCTCAGACACAGGAAAAGGCCCGTATTTGTTGCCAGCTTTCAAATGTATACAGTACCATTTATTTCACACACCTATAGCTCATCTATAGCACTCCAGTTGCAGTAAACGGTGTCATAAGCTGGAACAGTGGACTGCTGTTGCCTCACGGTGTGATTTATGGTGATATGTGCTGTTCAGGTGTCCACAGCTTTGTGATTGTTGTAATGAAGCCATAAACTGAGCAGCATGAAACAAAGCAGAGACTCAGTGTTCATAAACAGATCCACTGCTTCAGGTAAATCAATACTAAATCTGCTTATTATCCAGGAGATTAAAAAAATAAATAAAAAATCAACCTTGTCGTTGGTCACGTGTCATATCCATCAACATTAAAGCACCCCTTTCTGACAGATTGATCCTAGAATGCAGTCCCCAACTGAGCGCTGTAATAGAGGTAATTTGGTTCTCAAAATCTGTGCCAAGGCAGACAGGAATCCCTCCCAGCACTTCTAGATGTGGTTACCCTCCTCATTGATTTACAAATGTAAAGTGCTCATCCAGGTGATGTGAGAGAAGTGGCAGTGTTGATCTATCTGTGCCACTCAGATCTCTTACCAGTGAGACACTTTCTTGTGCTTAGACAGCCTAATTGAGGTCATTTCTGTCCGCTTTGGGATCTACAGTGTGCCGGGGTGTTTTAGCGTTCAGATAATTTGCCCATTTTCTGATTCTGACAAAGAATATTTTATGGAAATGCACCCTTATTCCAGGCACCTTAATGGAATATGTTGGAAGTAGTATGTGTGCTGATGAGGCTGTTGTCTGTCAGTGATAAATGGAAAAAAAAAAGAGAGAAAATATCAGGGATGGACTTAGCTCCAAAGGACTCTTTCCCTTCATTTGAAATTAGCAGTGCCTAAATACCGTGTCTTTAGGGAGTTACAAATACACAATTACAAGCTTATTCTAATTGTCTGAAACTGCGTGGACACAGCATGAGCCTTCTTACAGAGTGTGCACTTATGTGTAGAAACTTAGTGGACTATAAGAGCCATCCATCTTAGTTTGACAGAAAGGTATTTGCTCTCAAAGTTTTTATTTATTTTTATTTTCTTTGACGGGTTGAGGTTTTAGTATAACACATAATTGTTGTCTTCTGCTTTTCTCTCCTTTGTATGAGTGAACTCAGATCATCTTAAATGACAGCGAGTACATGATGTCACTTCCATGGGTGTGGGATACCATTTGCTGTGCTTACTAATGGTATAAATCTGTGTTGTATCAGATAAAGAAATAATGATTACTCAATCCTCTCCTGCTTTATATTTCCTGAAAAGGAGTAATTCATAATAAAACGGCAGAAATGATGTAGGGGTTGATTGCATTACATAAATCTAAGTCATGCTGTTTACATTAGGCCCATTTTGTGATTTACTTTGCATACTTATGCTGTACCATCAAAAGCAGCAAAAAAGCACTTAAAACTGGGTGCCACCCATCCTGCAAATGGTTTAAATGCGATCCACCGATTTGCTGTCTTAGTCACGTAACAACGTGGTTAGATGGCTGATGCAAATAATCTCAAATAATTCCATAAGGGTCCAAATACTTTCACCGTCTTCTAAGTTTGAATATAATATATAATTTTAAAGTAATGACAAATACCAACAAACAAACAAACAAATAAATACACACATAAACATAAACACCCTTTACAAATATCTTAACTTTAAAAAAATTTTTTTTTAATTTTAAAAAAAATTAGACTTACAAAAATGTAAGTGAAGTAAAAACATTTAACGCCAAGCTGAAATATAAAATTGCATTTAACATGTATTCTTAACACAAATGACAATAAACATACACTGAAATTCAGAGTCACTGCATGTAACAAATCATAAAAGAAACAACATTTATAAAAAAAAATAAAACTGATCAGTGCAAGCAGAATGTGAGGAGTGACTTTACTCCACTACATTCATTAAATTTGCATGAAAAATTTTTGTAGCGTGAGCAGCCTTTGCTTTAAGAAATACTACTACAGTACAATAAAAACAAACTCAAGTTCTGTTTGGTGATATATGTGATGATGTAAGTTCAAGGACAGAGCCACTCTAAAAGTGGTTTTGTGCAAAAGTTTTTTTCTTCTTCATTTAACATATTAGTTTATTTGGAGACAACTCCACCATAGCAGAGGGCTAGATAACTTTTTCACACCAACAATGTGTGCCACCTTTGAGAAAGAGTGTGACTTATTTGGCGTTATGACCTCTTCTTTAGTGGGAACTCTTACTCCATAGGTGTCGCTATTGCTTGATCCACCTACACATAAAAGCTAAAGGCTGGGGTGCAACAAGCTCAAGCACATTCTCAGAGGGCTTTTCAAAGAAACCAACAAACTGAAGTGGGCGTAGCGCATAGAGTCAGTTAAAGGAAAGTGTACTCAACCAAATGTTACATTAGAAAACTTCATTACATTTCTGGCAGCGGTGCCCATGGGGTTTGGAGATGGTGGGGATTGGCTGTCAGTGGTGTGGAGTGGTTGACTTTCCCTCCCCTTTATGTTTTCAGCAGTACATGAGTCTGTTAAAAGAAAATATAAAGAAACTGAACTCAGAGTGATCATTTTAGGCTTGATGTGACTGCAGGACAGAACTTACCCTTGTTTTGGTAGACATTGGTTCTGATACATCAAGTATCCCAGTAAACCATGACAATGAGCTAGCACACACAAAGCAGGAGCCTAGAAGTGCTTCACCTAAATCATTATTCTTCATCTATTATCAGCACCAGATGATAAACAAGTCATAGTCACAGTTCAAACCAGTCTTCTAGACACATCAAGGTAAGTGGCTAATTATTTAGTGAGCGATGTGCTAATGGGCAACTGGCTGACTTAAATGAGGAACGCACGGTGATGTGGTCAGGTATTGCTTCCATTGCTGCTCTAAGCTGAATTTCCTACCTCAGCAGAATCAGTCACAAAGAGCCATATGGTGTCATTAATAGTTCTTTGGTGATACTCCATAGGGCCATTATCTGATTTAAAGAACACTGAGGACCCAGGACTTACTGTATACAAAACAAGGAAGTGTACACACCACTAAGATATCCTCCAGAGTTTCATGGTTGGAACCAAGTGTAAAAAAAAGCAACAAAAAAAACAGTAATATATAACGCTTATGTGATTTATGAGAGCTATATTTATCACATTGATATAAACAATTCAACTATTACCAGCTTCTGCATTACTCCAGCAATTCATTCATGTCAGCAGACCCAACAATCCCCAGCCTCGCGCTACACCACCAACCCCAAACCAAACTACCTCTCCCTGTGCTTCTGCTCATATGACTTTAAATTGAGACTTCTCCAAGGAAATAAGAGGAAAGGGGGACATTTCTCAACTCATCCACATGCAGTAAGTGATGATGCTGCGATGTATCACACATTGATCTGAGGCATTTGGGAGAGCGGAGCGTATTAAGAAGGGAGTGCAGTAGACTAATGGGCCTGACTGGGAGACAAATTGGGCCAGACACACAGCAACACAGCCCCAGGAAATATGGGGGCTTGCATCACTTTTATTGCTTTAATGCATTTTAGTGTTAACTGTGAAATTGAACCTCAAATTACCTACCATCCATTTGTTTTTTCTGTTTGTTTTTTTGTTGTTGTTGTTGTCTTCGTATCTGCAGAAGGTGTAACAAAAATATTGCAAATGCTGAACTAGCAAGTTTCACAGTTTTTCTTTTGAAGCAGGTTGCTTATTTAAAATATTTGGCTTCATTATTATGTAAAAGTTAAAGTCTAATACAATCAAGAAAGTATCTTTTGTATTTCCTTACAGATAACAGCATTATGGGAAAAGAGGGGAAAGCAGGAAAAGGTAAAGTATATAACTCATGCATACTTTTAGGTGATTACATTAACGAAAAATACACAAGAGAACGAAAGCAGTAACACAAAATAGCTAGAAATCATGTGTGAATTCCTTGTTAGTGATTTCATCTTGTCTTTAGAGGATCAATGATCTTCAAAAAAAACTTTTTAATGCTCTGTTTAAGTCAAGCAGTCAATCTCAGGTGTAGATGCTAGGGCATCTTCCTCCGTATTGCGATGACATTCACAATTGTTTTGTTTGCGGCAAAGGCATTTTCAACAGGAATTATGCCCTCACATTTACTTCTCTCCCTGCGCAGATTTGTTCTTTTTGTTGCATACCTGACGGCTGCTTCCCTCATTAACTATGGCCAGCGAGAGCCTGTGAGGCATGCAAGGGTGAGCTATAAGCCTAGCACCACCAAACAGTAAGCCAACATCAAACAAAGAGCAAGAGTTTAGTAAGACGCATGCCAGAGCTGAGGAATGAGGTGAATGAGAGACTGAGGCTAGCTCTGGATCATAGCAACTCAATCTTATTCCCCGGCTGAAATAAAGTGAAAACTAGACTGAGCTTATTTTTTAATTATAAAACTAACTGAAATCAAATTAAAAATATAGTTACAAAAACACAGACCTCTTTGGTGCCATGTGTAAATGCACTAGGTAAGCATTACAATATGACTACTACTACTACTACTAATAATAATAATAGATGGGTGTATATGAAACTAATCAAGTGAAAGCAAAGTGGAACAAACTCGTGACTTATTCAGGTAGTTTGGCTGTAAAGGACCACAAAGAAGGTACTCAAAATAACAAACTTAAGAGAAAAGGTTGCACATATAATATTGTATAAAGCTGCTAAATAGCACAGACTTGTGTGAGGACTGGATTCAGTGCAAATATTTTATGTGACTTAAGGTTATAGTCTTATAAAAATCATATGCCTAATGGCTCCCCCTATAGACAGTGAGTGAGTGAGTAAGCTCAAGGCCACGCAGTGCCAGAGTGTTTCTGTCATGAAAATCTGTAATAGTTAAATTTCTTTAAGGTAGAATCTGCCAAATGCAAGCTATCAACCTTTAAGGCTCTCAAAATTATGAGAGAAGAAGCACACATACGTTACACGAGCAAACAAGTCGCACACCCAAGGAGTCAATCATAAAATAAACAGAAGAAATCTACTGAAAATTTGCAGATAGAAAAACTGTCACCGGGATGATTCTCACCGCAAAGAAAGCGAGAAAGACAAGTGAAGGGATCTTTTGAAACCTTAGGTAAATAAGAGGAATCAGGCGTTGAACATCCAGGTAATAACTGATGTTATGACTTGGCATTTGCTCTGACATGCATTTGAGACAGGAACATTAAAAGATACCCACCATTTGACAGGTATCACAGTTCCCTCAGGCAAGAAGGATTCTCATTTTGATGAGTGTGTCAGTCACAGTGAAGCCTGTCGACAAGCCAGATCTCAAGCACTGACGTTCAGGAACAGCTCTTGCCTCAAAAATTACAAATGGAATATTTGAACAGCTGTGTGAAGGAAAACTGATTATGGCTAAACTGCAAAATGTTTTGTACTAGAACTAGCATTTTGGAAAATAAAAACGTCTTCCAGCACGTGACTGTTATTCTGGTCATCACATAAGTAGTTTTCCATTCATGATGCACTGGAGATCTTTTCTGCTTGCCTCATTCTTAGAAATAACAGTGTGGGAAAGCATTGATCTGAAGCGTGGCATAAGCCGGTGCTTCCAGTGTACATAAACTCAATACTCAGCAGAGAGCAAATGTACAAATTCCCAAAATGGATCATTCATAATCAACTTCAGTGAATTAGTTGTGACTGAAGTTGACAGGGCTGCGGAGAGATGGTGGACGACATGGGGTTTTAAATGCCATGCTCAGCTCCAAGTGTGAATAGTCGCTCTGTATGCATTTTTCACTCCAGCATGTGCCATGTTCAGTATATGACACTCACACTGATTTACTACACTCTCCCAGCTAAATAATTTACAGGGATATGGCTCTGTGTGCTTTTAATGGTTGTTGTATAGACCCGGTTGCCTTTAAAACGTTCCACAGGCAAGCCGCCATATGCTTGGATGGATGGGAGACCTCTCGGCACTGATTAATAAGCTGCTCGGTACTTCACTCCAAACAGGGTGTCAGGAAGCACTGCATAACCAGGAGCAGCCGAGGCACAGCTGAATGTGCTGTGTGCTTTGTATGCATTTGTGAATAGACCTCAGTCTGGGGCTCCACAGGTAATACCGGTGACGTGATGAATTGCATTAAAAAAAAAAAAAAAAGAGTTCTGCTAAATTTTGATGTGCGATTTAATCTCACTGTTCACAATGGGAAGTGTTTTATGAAATATGAATGAGTTGGGGTTTTTTTTTTTTTGGCAAACATTTGTATTTGCTGGCCTAAACGCCAGTTCAAAGAAACGTGCTGTTAGTTCTTTGTAGAAGGCCAGAGAGCATTATTCATTGCTATGTCATTTAAAGTTTATTTCATGGACGCTGCAAATCAAAAGCTATTGTTCTTTTAGATATTATTCTTTGTTAATGTTTAATGTCTCTGGGTGTTTGTTGAAATTGACCATATTCCTTTAGATAAAGAGAGTTGATATGTGAGCAGTTTGTTGTCCAGGTGTTTACTTTGGAGCAACTTTTGATTATGCTCTCTGATCTGAGCCATCCATCCATTTGATGACTGTACACTAGTTTCAACTCACAGTTGGCAATGGCATTAGTGCCAGTGTGTGTTTGTGTGTGTGTGTGTGTGGGGGGGTATCTGATGAGGTCTTGAATTTGATCTCATTTAAAGCCTGCGTCAAAATGGCAAAAAAAAAAAAGTTAGTTCAGTTTAGTGCAATTCAGTACTAACCTTAAACTTTATAGGAGTTCAGTTTTAGTCAGTGGCCTAATGTGGATCTCTCAGGAATCCTGTGACATAAAAATGTTTGAGAACCAGTGCTTTAGACAGTGCAAAACTGCAGGGAGGCAGCCAGCATTTTCCAGTTCAGAGCTCAGCACAGCCCAGCATGCTTTCGACAGGTTGAGTGCCTACAAGCTTTCACTCTGGAACGAACAAACAATATCCCCTTGTTCCTGGCAAAAAAGAAAGAGAATCAATGTGACAGCTGTGAACAAATATGAAGATGATGGCAAAGTCAGCCATGTGAAATGCAAAATGTTTTATTCCCCCCCCCTCAAATCGTGTGAACTTCAAAGCTGTAATTGCTAATTTGATCCATGAGCTGTGTGGTACAGTGTCTCATGCTAAAGTGCTCTATTGTCTGTCAGCGCATCGGTTAGAAGTTTGGAATGATCACTTGTAAGGAAAGAGAGCATAGCACGCATCCTGCTGACTTTACTGTAGCTATTCTCCCAGCTATGGAGACACCACAAAGCTGCTTTAAATTAATAACAATTAGTATTGGAGCCGTCAGCCATTTGTTTAATCATATATACATCTCTTCTAAGTGAGCACTGAGGAAAAACATGCCTTTTTATTCCTATCTGTAACATTTATGTCAACATGCAGTAACTGTTTATACAAAATTAAAAAACAAACAAACTGTATTTAAGAAGATTTATTGAATCCCACAGTACCACAATGTGCTGACATGTGGCAACTGAAATGCAAAATCTTGGCAATGCTCTTCATTTACTTTTGAGTATTTGTCCCAAAAATAAAATATACACATACAGTAATGTGTGCTCACACTTGACACTGTCTTGTCTCTCCCTGCCTCTTTACACACACACACACACACACACACACACACACACACACACACACACACACACACACACACACACACACACAACATACATGCTATTTTGGCTGTCGGGTTTTCATATGCAACCACCAGTGATATATATTTCTCGTTCTGTCTTTCCTGATTAAGTCCTGGTTCCTCTCAACAGCTCTTTGACTCTGTTGGGCAGAAATCCACATTAAAACCCAAACGAGTGCTGCACCCTTTCCACACATCACAGAGTCCTCTGTGTTTTCCGTGTGGCATGTAATGGTTCATCCATCTCATCCGTTCAGCTAAATGTGCTTGTTGAAAACTATCTGAGACTGGGCTCTGTCACACATTTAATTTCCATACACTCTGTATACTGTGAGCTTGTAGCTCTTCTGGTCGCTGAGTATCTTTGGAATGAAACCTGGCTTTTGGCTACAAAAAGTCTGTCGTTTGAGTATCACATGGTTAGTGGTGCTTCCTACTGCTATATTTATGTACTCTAACTGTATCCCCTTTCATTGAAACCTAACCAGTGTGTGATTTGTCTCCATAAGAGAGTGCCATTTACAAGCAGCCATGCTGGGGTGGGACCCCAACCAGAGGACTTGTTAATAGCACACATCCACTTCTCACCAGATGTTGTCCAGAATAAACCAACATATACTGAGAGAGATGTCGAAACCAATTTTCTGTGAATGGTGGACCACAGAGTTAAACTTTCAAAGAGTTTGAATTTAACTTATGCAGACTTTTTTCTTTTAGCTGGCGCCGTCATAAACTAGATAGGAGTTAAAAAGTGCAGTGGTATACTGGTAATATATATATATTTGCTACTTTTATTACTCTACTGTAAACATGTAACTTGGCAGAAATACATTGTATACGTTTACATATAGGTTCATGAATAAAAAGCTACCAAGATCTCTATAGACTTTGTAGCATCTATATTAATTTTTTTTAATTTATATTAAAGTTATAATTAGGATTTTGTGTTGAACCATTGTGGTTCTTGTCCCACATTAGCAACTTCACAAAACTTATACTCATTAAAATAAACATACAAAATGGCACATCATAGCTTTTGAAAATATTATTAATGATCTATCTACTCAGTGTTTTAGTCTGCCTTGCCAAAAGAAATAAATGTTCGGTCCAGGAAGTCTTTAGCGCAGCCTTAGTGGGTTTTAAATACACTGCAGAGAATTTACTGTGTTTTTTTTTTTTTTTATACAGCTGAATGTGCAAAGCCGGTTTCCTCTCTAACAATGAAGAGTAAAATCATGGGAAACATTTTGACTTTGCACATTTCAATTGTTCTTTGATTGTTCTTGATGACTTTTCACTTCTCAGTAAATTAATACATTTTCAAATCCATTTTTCTTGCCATGAATATAAAGCTCTCTGGAATTGCTCTCATGTATTAGTGATCATGTATGACTTTATAGTATGATTATATGTATGATTATATATGGTACTGTGCAAAAGTCTTAAGCCACTCCTTATTTCTTTATATTTTGGTTCCAAGGAGCCAGACTTTCTTGACTTTCTTTACAGCATTGTTTTTAAAGTGGTCTTGAGCAGCAGTTCTCCAATGAAGGTCATTCAAGATTTTCTTTGGATATCGGTTGGTTTTTCACACATTTTCAGTTCAGTCCTTGTACGTGACTATTTTCAGAGGACCTATGAATAATTCAAACATAAAAAAGGCACCTAACTCCAGGGATAAGCCAGTGCTGTCTCTACATGTAACAAACAACTAATTTGATCTTTAGGCATTTTGTTACTAGCAGCTTGTCACAAAACCACACACTTTATTTCCATTTCTTTAGCTGAATCTACAAAAATGCCAATGATAAAACTGTTTGACAGACATAAAACAGTATTTTTGCACCAACAAGGTGATTCCCAAAGAGCTGCCCTAAACTTGGAATATCTCGACATGCTGTGCAATGTCCCCTAAAAAAATGAGGGAAGGCTATGTCATGGTTTGGGGCTGCATTTCAGCTAGTGGTGTTGGGAATCTTATCAAAACTGATGAAGATGCAGAAATTTACCATCAGATTGTGATTTACAATGCAATACCATCTGATTGGCAACAGCTTCATTTTTCAGCACAACAATGGTCCCAAACACAATGCAGATGCAGAAAAACCACACCTGGATAGACAAACTTACAATGGAATTATCACTCATGGATTGGCCTCCCCAGAGCGCTGCACCTAGTTCCCATTTTAACAGAAACATATAAAGAAAAGAGTGGCGGCTCAAGACTTTTGGACAGTACAGTAAAAACTGAAGAAGCAGGATTTCAGGCAGGAATGAATGGATTATGTATTTATTTATTTCTGTTATTTTTTCACTCTTTCACGCAGAAGATGAGTCTGACACCCATCATGAGACAGCTCAGTTTTTAATTTCCGGGACACATACTGTAAATTAGAAGCTGTTTAGATTCGACAAGGCCACTCAGGGCAACCTTGGATAGACCCTATACATCCCACTCTTCACTACCTGGATCAATTTGGAAAGTCTCTCTTCCTCAATGTAATTGCCCTCCATTCATAAAAAAAAATATGATTGATTGAAAATCAGATCTCTGGTTATGGGCCCTGATGACAGCAAAAGAAAAATGCAGAATTTACTGTCTGCTTTTACAGCCGGATTTCAGGAATAATTGTTGCGGGACATGACGGTGAGTTAGCAGTTATAAACCTGTCCCACATATAAATTACCTAATCAGGAGATCCCAGTGGTTATATAAATTGAGCCACTCATTCCTCTTCAATGGCCTGTGTGTGCATATAAAACCACAACGACCATCATATACTTCACAGGAAAAGGGGGCAGCCATTGCTGTTTACAGAGTTAGGGGGAAATGGATGACTTTTTGCATGCTCAATCAACTGTGAAATGTCCATTTAATCATCCCTAGAAACCCCCCTGGTTTATTTGTGCTGCAGCACAGATTTACATTTCCAAACATCCCCCATATTAATCATTACTTCATCACGCCCTCCAACTGACAAGAAGCATAAACCACCTCAGTGTACTGCCCTGTCGACTAATGTGTGTATGTTTCTGTCTAGGAGCACGCGTGCATGCGTATTTGTGTATATGCGACACCCTGAATGTGCATGTGCGTGTCTCAGAGGGTGGTTTGGTGTGAGGGAAAAACCTGCCCTTTGATTCACTCACCACTCACTGTGTCCAGCAGAAATATTGAGTTTTAGTGTTATGATTGCATTTTCTTTCTTTTTTTTCTTTTTCTTTTTGGTCTGCTGAGGTTTTATAAAATACAACTTTTCAGGCTGGGGAAGCCAAATGGGAGTCACTCACATGAACTTTTCTGGAAGCAACATCGAAAGGAACACGTGAATTAAAAATGTCCTATTTTTTAAATGCAAAGTAGTTTCAAAATGATCAAATATCCAGGTTGATTTTTGGATGTAGCACTGAGAGCCTTACAATGGCAGGAGTAAAAATGTTGAGGTCAAATTTTACTTTGTTGCAAGAGACTGCATACTAGCATATTGTCAACAGTAGACAGCTTGAGTGATTTACACATACTGTACTGCAGCAGGAGTTGGCAGAGCCTCTCTACCTACCACCTTAATGAAATTCAGGATGTTTCGCCATCAACAATGAATCCTTCATAAAAGAGTGAAGTATGAGTTTATCACCCAGGATGAGAAGCATGTTACATTTGCCACTTTAAACAAGATGAATGGGTCACTCAGCCATTTACATTCTCATACATTTTTATGACTCTGCCATGAAGTGGATTTGATCTATTGGTAACAAGATAAATGATGGGCATAAAGCTTTGGCAGCTCTGACTTTAAACAATCTTTCATTTGATGCCAGTCTTTTACTTTTACATGACGCACTGTCTGTCTTCACAACCTTGTGCTCAAATAGCTAAAAAGGAGTAAATGGCAACCTTTCTTATTTCCTGACAAAAACATGCACAGCCAGCACACACACATGCACACACATAAAAAAAAACAGCTTCACCCCACATATTTTTTATGTTGCATCTGTGTGCTTTTCATGAGAAAGAACGGGCTGGCCTCGCAAGGCGCGCAAAGGGGATGTTTTGTTCAACCCAGTCGATGGAGATGTTCAGCCAACCAAAGGAGTTTGCCATGCAGCATGAAAAGCGGTTGAAAGCTTCACTTTGCAGTTTCCAGCTCCTTTCAAGCCCCCCTTCAGAAAGATGCTTGTATATGTATATTTGAACATGGAACTTTAGTGGCACGGAAACAGAGAAGGGCCACAGGAAATATCCGCTGTCAAAAAATGATGGAGAATGGTGAATGGAGCTGTCTGAAGGATCACAGTGATGGAATAAGACATCCTCCCTGCTCCCTCTCTCTGTCTTTCTTCCTCTTTCTTGATGGTCCTGTTATTTTACACCTAGTGGTGGCTGGTTGGATGAAACCATTAGAAGCATTTGAACAGAATAATCTGTCTCTGACTGTCACATTGCTGAACCTTTAAGATGTATGGGTGACAGATTAAAAAAAGCTACCTTCAAAACACCATGGATGGTGCCTTGTGGAGACGTAAGTGTTATAATTAAAAAAAAAAAAAAAAAAAAGTCCTGGCCCATTTAGTCACTAGTGAGCGAGGGCGTTGCGGTGTAGACAGAATGAAATATCACCTGGTCGGCCTAAATGACAATTTTATTTCTCACCTCACTTTCGTGGTGAAATATTACCACGGCACTTCCTCTGTGGCAACTTTTTGACTGAACATGATGTCAGTCCAGCTAGCTAGTTTGCCAGTAAAACACTGACATCATCCTCCCTCGCCCCCGATTTGTTCACGGACAACGGCAACAAGCACACACAACTCACTCATGTGTATACACGTTCAAGTTTCGTTTAAAATAATTCTAAAGTCATTTCTTGTAAGGAAGACGTGGAGAAGGCTGCTGAGAGCGGAAGTGGAAAGTACAACAGGCGGCCTTTGTCTAAGTATCAACAACGAAGCCTGTAATTTAAGCCCTAATGGGCTACGCCATTGCCGCTGGAGGCATCGCCACTCTGAGGGAGACGGGGAGAGAGGGAAAGAGCTCCATCATGGAAAAGGGAGCTCTTGTCTGCTGCAGCGGTCCAGGACAAAGCTGAGAGCTCCCAGACGCCCCGCATGATTAATGACTTACGGCCACGGTGTGTGGAAGCCTGGTAATTAGCTACAGGCTGATTAAAGACAAGTAAACTTCTGCTGATAACCCGATTCTGTTTCTCCCCAGCGCCGACACTGGCATGTGGAAGCTCTTACTGCCAGGGTTGCAAGAAACAGACCAACACTGAGTATGATGAATGTAGTCTCCAACAGGCGTATACAGGCTCTAATTTAAAACTATTTAGCGTGTGACATATTGGCATTGTGCTCTCTCTGTCTCCCTCCGTTCATGTTCGTGGTTCGTGATGGCGTCCAAGTTTCAGGGGGCTGTTGTTTTGAGTCTGCGCCTGACATATTCATGAATAAAGTTTTGTGCTGCCTGCCTGCCTCACCCCCACCCCTTCTCCCCTGGTCTTTTCCCTCTTCATAGATTTTCCTCCAAACATTTGCATTTCCTATATTAGCGAACAAGGAGAGTGGCAGCCTGCCACGAGAGTTCATCAGCTACCAGATTTTACAGTTTCTGGCTGTCCAGAAGCAGACAGGACGGCTAACGCTGAAGTGGACAGCATTATACGAGATTTACCGTATGAGACAAAATGCAAGCAGAGTTAGCTTAGGCATGAAAAAAGATGAAAAGGCCTCCAAGTACTCCACCAGCAGCCAAAACAACCCACAAAACTTGTCTCTGTATTTTCATGAGTTGGAAATATTCCCCAAAGGTAAACAGATGGAGGAAAAGAATAATGAATAGTAACATTAAATAAAGCTGATGTCAGTTGTTTTGCAGTTTTGCTTAGAAAGTCACGCACATACTGAAATTAGTATTAACGTTACTTAATAAATACCTCACTGTGTACTGCCATGATTGCACTCTGCTGGGAATACAATGCCATGAAAGGATGCTATGCAACAACTGTATCCATTTCTCTTCTAGGAACGTAACAGTGGAGACATTACCCCGGTTTGCAGTGGATAGTTTGCTGCAACTAATCGTGCAACCCAATTTGTCTGTGGCAAGTAAAAGATGTGTGTGTGTGTGGTAGGAAAAGGACAGTGCCACAGGGCAACGTTATGTGTGCTGAGATGAAATGCCCGGCCACCCACTCCTCTTCTTTTATCACCCCTCTCATAATTAGGTTGGTTAACATACTGCCGTGTATGCAGTCATATTGACTGGAGGCTTAATCACATTACTATCGAGTTCCCGTCCCTGCTTGCCCCAGGTGACGCTTGTAAGTCCAGAGTTATGGCCCTAACCTATGGGAGGAAATTAGCTGTGGACATAAGTTTGTTCTCGTTCTCCACCCTCTGTGTGAAAATATTTAGCGGGAGCGGGCGGGCGACAACACTGTGAGAAATGGAAGGGGGAAGCACAATGTTCTACATAGACTACCAGTCTGAGGCATGAAAAATGCAGGAAGAGCAGAAAGAGGTACAGCGTGTGTTAGTTTGGCTGGCAGTCCATTAGGCCTGATAGACATTTCACTTACCAAAGTCAAATATAACAGTCTAGCATTCATTAATATGAGGAAGGGTCCGGGGAATCAAACCCACCATCTGGTTAAGACGACAGTATAATCTACAACTCATGATTAGGTCTAAGGAGTGGAATTTCACTTTAATCTTTTTCAGGGCTGAAATTTCCATCTGCAGTGTGCGGCACATCATTTTTCTTCAAGACAAATGTGCTGTTTTTCATGTTCCAAAATTAGATCAGAAGAAAACGATTAATCATGTCATGGCCTGGGAAAGGAAACAAAGATCTGATTTTCCTCTCTTCCCTCTTTCTCTCCACCCCTGCACCTCCCCTTTTCCTTACCTCTTCCTGTTCCTCCCCTCTTGCCTCATCTCTTCCCCTCCCTGAGACTTCCCTCCTCCCCATTTCATCCTTCCCCTATCTCTTCTCTTCTCTGCCTTCTCTCTGCTGTTTTTTTTTTTTTACCCGTGTTCTGGACAGTGTTTCTGAGCCACATCTTCCTCCCTGCCTTTGTTCGAGACAGTTATTTTTCTCTTCAATGCTTGGCTTTGAAAGAAAGGATATGCAGTCTTGATGATTAATTTGAAATGACGAAGCACCTTCGATTAGCATATCCTTCCCGCTTTCTGCCGCCCTTTCCTGAAGTGGTGAACAACAGATGGTAGGCTGTTTGGATGTGACACCACAACCAAATCTAAACTGGGATAGTGCAAGTCACCAGGACTGCAAATTAGTGAGGCCACACAACTGTCAGGTGCTGGCCTCCGCTGACAGTTGTAGCCCATTATGGGAACATTGATGTTTTCACAGTGTGACAAAAAGGATTCCTCCCCCCCTCCTTTCAGAGGACCTGTCTGTCAGCCAGCTCTCAAGTCATAACAAATCACTGGCACTCAGCTGAGGCTGAGCATTGGGAGCGTCAGGGGAAGATAAATGACCTGCAGGCCTTTGAAGTGCTTTGGCAGTTCAGATGGCTCGGCGGCGCTGACAGAGAAATATACACAACAGCGTAACCAATAATGAGAACATTAAACATTCCTGCCTCCTGACAGGCTGACAGGAAAGCCCAGCCTGGCATCAATCATCTTCCGAGGCATAACCTTGACAATAAGTCTCCTCTCTGCCTCCAGCTCTCACCTCGCACTCTCCAGACTCCAATACCCAGACTGCACTAGCTGCCAAGCTCAAAGCGGATAGGATTGTGGGGTAAAGATAACAGTATGGGGGTAGAAAGAAATGAGGGACCACAATCAGTAGACAGACAGATTCTCTATCAGTATATGTAGGTGACAGCAAATGTGGGCCCAAACTCCAAAAATGTCAGAGTATCACGCAGGATTTATAGTTTCATCTTAGCCAGGGTGGCAGTACATGCGATGCTATCTCCTCACCATGTACCCACAGCTCCTGTCTGTTTTTCTTAGGTATACCAGTTGATTTGCACAATTAACAATTTGAGGTAACAGGATGTATTGTAAAGCCAATAGAGTACTTTCAATTTTTTGTAGCACTGTGACTATACTAACAGGCCAGTTTTTCCAGTCATTTTGCATCCTACAATAAGAACACTTCAATTTGCCCATTGCTTTAGCAACTAAACTGAACAAAATAAGTAAAATAAACAAGAATAATTGCTCCAATGCAAAATCAGCGGGCTCAGGATTTAACGTTTTCGGTAGTATTTTGTCTTCATTAGTGCTGAGTCAAGATTAAGTGTAAATACTTAGTTTGTTATCCAAATAAGTATATTTAGTGTGACAAGAAAACTGAAATGCCCTTCAGAACTGAGTGGTACTATCCAAACATACATGTCTTTCAACAATAGGCACTGAAACAGCAGGAGCACGCACAGCCTCCTTGCCAAACTTTTACTTAGCGGAGTATTTCACTGGTGTTTCCTTCATTAACCATCCACATGTAAATCAACACAGACAAGCTGACCCCCAAAATGTTTATGTTCTCCGGTTTCCAGCATTTGCGCACTGCTCTGCTCGACCATTTTGTTGCCGCACCAGTACAGATGATTTATGTGGAATGAAGACATTTCCCCTTTGACTAGCAGATTTGCGAAAAGGTATGTCAAGGATGTAAGGTGCTTGGTACAGGCAACCTTTCAAGAGAGTATTTTTTTACCCCCTTATTGGAAGAGCAATAAATATCTTGGCGACAGGGCCTTCTCATGGTTACAAAGCCTACCTGCAACTGAGCTGGATAATTAGCCGGCCCTGAAGATGATGTATGACTTTCATTACCCTTTGGGACAGGGCAAACTAAATGAGGACACAGCTAATTGCCGTGCAAAGCAGTATGGCATGGGGAAAAATGTGGGGCCTGCCTCTCTCTCTCTCTCACTCGTTCTCTCTCACTCCATGAGCTCTGTTGGAAAAAAAAAAAAAAGGGAGGCCCTGTTGCAGTTGTGGGACTGTGATCTCCCTCTCCTCCCTACCTCTCTGGCCGCAGGAGTTCACCGACTGTCCATAAATCAGGAGCTGCTTACAGCTGAAACTACCCTGAGTCATCATCATGCAATAAGCTGAGTGACAGATTCCATCCTGACTGCATTACCCTCTCACTCCAGTCTTGTTTCTCCGCTCTGCTTTCTTTTCTCCATCTCCCCCGCCTGTCCGCCACATCTTGAACTTCTTTGAAATCCAAACGCACGGTGGGGATAAAAACAAAAGCCGGTATAATCACAAGAGCTCCCTCTCTGCCAAGCATTCGAGGGAGAGGCTATAAACTGAGCTGGATACGAAAAGTGTTTCCAGAAGGAGTTCCAGTGGTCGAAGCTAATGTCTAAAATGGTGAGGTTAAGTATGTTGGCATCCATTACAACAGCAAATCCCTGCTCTCCTGCTGACATGCCAATTCAATTCAAGCATGCCGCTCATTCATTATAGGATACTGAGAGAGTTAGGTGGTAATGGTCATCTTTGGGAGTGGGCTGGATGGGGGAATCACATACAGTAACCAGAATTTCAGCCTCCCTTTGGAACAGTTGATGCTTGATCCTCTCCTCTCCTTAGGATGCAACTTTTTCACATGTTATCTGCTACTTAAAATCCTTTTCTGAAATACGGGAAAAGTGACATTCCAGGGAGTCATCAATCTGTGATGACATTTTGTCATTCAGACAGGTCAGTTTTGTATTAATGTTCCTCGTGGCTTCATTCATTCACACCCACAAAATAATGGAGCCATAATACCAAGCTAATCCCATCTCCTGGTAATGTCATGTCAAATCTCAGGCTGCAGTCGTTACTGGTCAATCTTGCTGTCACAGTTTCCATCTTCACTGAAGCCAAGACTTCACTGTAAACTGCTATTTTACAAACAATTAAGTCTGTAAAAGAGGTGAAAATCCATAATAAAGAAAAGCTTAACTTGCATAAAAGGTTTGGTGATTTTGGAGATTCCTGTGTGCAGGTGCCTCAGACTACCGTGTCTTTTGTGATGTTTATGGACAAGACCCGGTACTGCGATGTGCAAAAACCTGAAGTTCAGACTTTGTCCTGTGTGTAGAAAAAAGGGCATTCCAAATGTTTAACAGTTTCTCTTAAAGTAGACTTTGAGGTTCCCTCTTAATGGTTAGAGAAAAGTGTGAAAGTTAAAACACTTTTTACGGCACTTAGAATGAGCCTATACATTAATGTACTGCAAGTATTCAGGCTTGTGTTGTGTTGTAAGTGTTGTCCACATTTTACTAGGTCTAACTTAGTAAGACAGCTGGCTGGGGTACGCATAGAGACACGTAGGGATATCAACAGAACCAACACTCACGGTACCTGTCAATACCTTTCAATAAGTTTTGATAGCAAAATTCAGAAAATGTGATGGTTCTTGTTTTTCTTTTTGTTTTTTTGTACAGTACATACCTTAGGTAGGGTATATACTGAGGCTGCAATTCTTCTGGAACTGACAGGGGGCAGCATACGCCTAAAAGTGTTCTAGTCTATTTTTAGTACATGCAATATATTCACATTTTAAATAAACGGTCTGCCACCACAACAGTAATTGAAATTACTTTTTAGTAAAGGAGTTCATGTTTAAATATATGGGATCTTTTTTGGTTTATTTTTTAACCGTGATATCAAATTGGGTATCAAGACTTCAGCCGGCATTGGGCATCAACGCCGACCACTACAGTTCTGGTTTCTTTGAACATTCCAACAGACATTAAGCTAACACATTCAGATTAACATAAAGAAAGTCATGTCCAAAGGGGCTTATAAGCTCAAGTTTAGACACCTTCTGCTTTTCAAATTCATTTCATCTTTTTGCCTACTGCCTTTGGAATCAGAACAGCAAGTTGTTATTGCCATATCACATCACTGTCCTGACATATTGACTATTTTAGTTTTTAAGGTGAACAAGTTCAGTGTTTGTCTGTATATGCGATACATCTAGCAGATGTGGATCAACACTGACATTAACGTTAAGTTCTTAGCGCCATTGGGAAGGTATCAGATTGCTCAAGAAATCCTCCTATAGCACAAGACAACAACCCCAAATATCTAGCCAGTGATGAAGACAACTCTTAGTGACAATAAGAGAAACGAGTCCTGCAGTGGCTAGCCGGCTTCTGCAGAGCTCTCATGTCATCATGAAAGATTCGTTTTAAAAGGATACTCATTCAGTGTCTAAAGATTTTGCACTCCACTCTAATTTTTAGATCTGTTTTGGTCTTTGACTGTAACAAAAATGCAAAGAAAGCCACAACACCGAGCTAAAACATGTGATAATCCTCTCTGGGTTCATCACTAAGTGCAACACCTTTTACATTACATGAACTTTTAAATATAAAAATAAGACTAGGAGTAGCCTTAAGGTTCCATTCCTAGTTCATCTGTCATCACCTGTTCTTACAGGGTGCAACAGCAGGTGTGTTTCAATAATACAAATCCCAGAGGTTTATGTGAAATGACACATACTGACAGCTGGAAGCAGTAAACACACCTTGAGCAGCTGCTTTCTCAGACATGGAGAAGAAGAAGAGCATCTTGTGTACCTGTTTACAGTTGAGCTGATAGCTTTCATCATGTTACAGTGGTTGTATCTATCTATCTATCAAGTAGCAGTGGGTTGATAAAAACAGGTATAACATAATAATATAATTTAATAACACCTTACTACATTCATTACTTTTATGCATATTGTGGCAGCTCCACACTGAACATCTCTTAGTCATTGTAAATGCAGCATTATTATAATTGGCTTGCAGAGTGTCACCGTAGTCTACTGTATCTCTGTCTCTAAAACTACATCTGTTCAATCAGATTTATGCTTTGATTTAACACATCCGGAGTGCTTTACCCTCAATTAAACAAATTTTCATCTTTTTTTACATTCTAATGGGGGCCAATCTGCACATAACATTTGCTGCCCTTTGCTTCAGCGATGCCAAAGACCTATAAAAACACAGAGAAGCAGCTCTACCATCAAATGATTTTGTCAGCGATGAACTTAATTTACTTCAGTTCAGTCAGCAATGTGGAGCCTATTAATTCCCTCTCAGTAGAGTGAACGAGGTCTTCTTGAATCTATTTTGCTACTTGCTAATGAAGCAATTGTTTCCTCTACCATGTGTCAGCTTGTGGAGCGTCGCTAACCTCAGACAAATGCAGAAAGTCTTTTGAGCTGTCGGGAAGGGTTTTGTTTGATTCGGTAAGCTGAGACTTGAAAGGTATGGCTCGGTTCAGACAGTCCAGTGATGCGAATGTGTGCCTTCTTAGAGATTATCACACAAGTCAAACCACCGGGCTGTATCTTACTTTTATCCAAATTAATTTGGTTCTAATAAAATTTCATTTCAAGTGAAGTTCATTGTCAAACTAATTGCTCCAAGGAGCAAATCTATTTTAGGCTGCGTGACATTCAGGGCCTCGTCAAAAAAGATAACGCTCGAATGGTTTTTGTTATGGTGCGAGAAAACAAAGCTTTTTTTTATAACTATGCAAACAAGTTTATGATTTCTTAGCTTCTTTTATTTTTGTATCTTTTTTTTTCCTATTGATTCCGCTCTTCATGTGTGCCCAGAGAAATCAAATCCCAGTGTGCACTTCTTTGTCAGAACTCATTTGATCTATTTTTTTATTTATACTGACAGTGGGTGAACTCCACAGTTGGGTGAATTCCTGGTTGTCTTGGATGGAACTGCTTGCTCAACGCAGCAGGAAGGGAGCAGGCCTCGGTGATGCCTCTTGTTTATCTAAAGGTGAGAATTGTTTTTGTTCTCACAATTCTCACAACACATCTCCCTCCTCGGCCTGCAGCTCAGAGGGGCACATTTGAAGAGGAGGTGAATGATTCAGGCTGAGACATCTCTGTATGTATCTTGTTTTCTTATGTGTGTGTGTGTGTGTGTGTGTGTGTGTGTGTGTGTGTGTGTGTGTGTGTGTTTATCTATGAAGAAATGAGAGGTTCTTTAAGGTCTGATACCTCCAGCAGTACATCTGGTCCTAACAAAGGTATATACATTGCTTTTGGTTCACAACTCCCAGAATTACAGATGTACGCAATAGCTTGGAATATGCCTTGTTATCTTAGCAGCTCAGCACAAACTTCACGATAACTTGTAGCACATAGTTCATGTGAGTTTACAGTGAGGCTGCCTATTTCTTATCCTTTGATTTTTGGATGCAGAGTACCTCGTTGATATGGCTTCCAGCTCACATCAACACATCAAGCGGGTTGCACATACTTCATGAGACAGAAGTCGTATTAACATGCCACAGCAGGAAACATAAGGATGTAGGCAAATAATAAAATGAATGACGTCTGAATTTAGTGTAGCCGTGTCAGTCTTAAAGACGCTTCAATGCAAAATAAGATCTTGATACTGATCACTGTATACATGCAAACCTGTAGCATCTAACTGAAAGGAAGTAGCGGCTCTGCGCATACAGAAATGTAAACTGATGTTGGGATTTGGCACTATGTAAATAAAACTGAATTAGAAAATCTAAGTTGGCGAATACACCAGTTGTGTGTGTCTCTCACGTCCTGTCTGATGCATTTTTTGCTCTGTCCTGTGCATAGCATCAAATCACACTGAGATTGTTTTAGACAGACTGGTGTTTATATAGTGTTTTTCTATCTGAGTGACCACTCAAGGCACTTCAGGCTACAAGCCAAACAAGTGTTTAGTCTGCACGGGGTCTTATATTTTGAAAACTGACTGGATTCTGTGTCTGACTTCCTGACATACTCATCTGTTCTGTGCAGTTTCCAGAAAAAAATAGACCTTGCAGAGACCGCTTCTGGGATGCTCCTGAAACTTGCTGCGCTGCGTCTGGTGGAATCGCAAACATTGTACTGAGTGGGCGTGGCACCTCCAGTGGTTTGTGATGCAGCTGCTTCCCAAATGTTTCACTTCAAAATGCTGCCATGTAGCCTTCTGTTTAATGTTTGATATCCTCTAGAATGTGTTTTATAGGTTTCTATATTTTACAGTGACATCACCTGTTAGCTAAAAATCAAACAAATGTTTCTCACAGTTTCAGTGGGTATTAAAAGTTGCGTGCACCTGCATGATTGTTTTTACTTATTCTGTCTAATAAAACATCTGGTTAGGTTGAATTTGAGAGGTGCCACCAAGTTTTTTCGACTAATAAGTTGCCTTGTCAGTGGAGCATAGTGCTTAGACAAGGGTTGCAGCTGAACATACATATATAAAATATAATTAAATAAAAAATACAATTAACCCTGATGTAAAAAGAAATGTCATGAAGTCAGATGAAAGAGTTGTGTACTTTTATCAGTTTAGTTCACAGTCTCCTTTCCTTTTCCAAACAGTTTCTTATAATTAAGAAGACAAGAAAGGAAGCACTGATGGACCGTTCCTTAGCATTTAGGAAATTTGGCCGACTCTGATCACGGCTGTCACTCAGATACCTCTGGATAACTTCACTCATTTGTGAAAAAGTGAAAAGGACAATTTAACTGCAACCAAGTCAGGGAGACAAAGTGAAATCTCTGTTAAAGGACCATGTGTGTTTCAGGCCTGTAAATTCAAAAATTCAATAAAAAATGCTAAATTACAAAATTCTAATATATTTATCATATTTCACCTTACTTGACTTCTTCTACCTAGTTTAAACAGTAAGCTTTTTTAGGCTCATAGCTTTCAGAAAAGTGTATGAGCAGACGGTGTGACTCAGTTAACAAAACATCTTTCAAGCTTGAACTGCAAAATATACAACCCAAAAACCTGCATAAAAAAATAAAATAAAATAAAGAAAAATGGTGCAAGTGCCACATTTGGAGCATTCATTATTTTCCTTGTCTGCAGATGGCGAACTTTGGCACACATTTATCTACAATTTACCTTTCTATAAACTGTAAGCATGAAACTGCTGGCTCTGCTGGTGATTGATGATGCTGGCTAAGCCTGGTATCAGCTGCTTTGTATCCATGGCAGTGTTTGTTCTTCTTCATAAGGAACAAATCAAAATTGAGATGGCAGTGAATATGATGGAAATCCCGTTCCAACAGCCATGTTTGTGAAATTAAAGGTGAACGTATAAGTAGGCCCAAATTTACAACAGAATGTATGCAGGTGCAACAGATTGAGCTGACCCTCTTGTACATATTGTGAGACTTTTAATCTTGAGATATTTCTTCCAAATTTGAACCATATGTTGGGTTAATAATAGTGCCAACCTTTACGTTCCCAGAAGTCCAGAGCCAGTAGATTTAATGATGCTTGCTAGAGGAACAAAACCGCTTCCTAACAAATCCTCCTGGGATATATGCATAATACTTTACTGCTGTTCCTGATCAACTGTTAATATTATGTTCCTACCTGACCACACTGAACTTTAAACAGTATCTGAACTTGGAGGAATTTTGACATTTTCACATCAACATTTCCATTACTAAGTGTTTCTCGACTGATACTGTATTGTACAACTTTTTACTTTATTGTTGTTGGCAATCAGGAAATAACAGGAACAAATGAATTACAGTGAGACACCGTTTGAATCGAGCCAAGGCTGTTATGTAATAAGGTACAAATGAAACAGTATCCGCATATCACCCAACTTTGTTTATATTTTTCATAAACTCTGGGCCTGCTGCTGAAATAAAAGTGGTGGGGTTCTGAATGAAAACTGACAAGCACCAATAAATCACGGTAAATCATGAATCGATAACAAACGCATTCTAAATTATGAGTAATGGCCAGGCAGTCATAAACTAACACAAGCACAACTCAGCAGGCCATTCATTTCGTGGCAGCGCAAAATAAACAGACACATTTCTTTCACAGCACTAATAAATTTCCTTGAAAAACTCAAAGAACAGTCCATCTGCTTCGAATAATTTTTAATTTCCTTTTCTGTCCTGTCCCCATTAGGTATTCCACAGAGATA
Organism: Pterophyllum scalare; assembly: GCA_024447675.2. Taxonomy (NCBI): domain Eukaryota; kingdom Metazoa; phylum Chordata; class Actinopteri; order Cichliformes; family Cichlidae; genus Pterophyllum; species Pterophyllum scalare. Next base: position 14,366 of record JAMQGT020010883.1, on the reverse strand, counting down.
GTCTCAAAATTCTTTCATTTACCTCCTCCCATATGCACCCAATTACCTTTTTCCCTGTGTTGGGTCTCTCTTGAGTATGGTGCACAATACCCCCACCTGCACCAAAAGCAAACTTTATGCTTGTTTTATTATCTGTGAGAGGCTGTGAGTCATTCAGCTTGAGCTCTGGTGGATTTGGCCTGGGCTTTGGGTTTGATGTCTTCTGGCTCTGGCCGGGAACACCTGCACATCTCCTGCTCGCTCTCTTTTCCTCTCTCTCTCTTTCCAGGCTGATCTATTAGCTGACTAAATGGCCCAGCAGATGTTCACACACCAGCAAGGGAATTCGTTCCTATCCTCATGACCGCTTCAGTGGTGTTGCCAAGAGGATTTGCACATGGAGTGGTGGATGACGACAAATTTGAGTTCATTTATCTCTAAATCATATTTAGGTAAACAATTCCTGTGGGTGTCATCAGTGCTAACTGCATTTAAAATAACCTCTCATTTTCCGTGGACCCCATCGCACTTGGGACAAATAAATAAATAAATAAAAGATGCAACAAGAACTCAGTGAATCCACATACTAACCATTTTCACCCCCTATTTGAATGACTTAAGCATTCATATAACCTACAACAAGATATTCAAAGGCTAAGTTCAGAAGAAAAACATATGCCTAATTTAAGACATAAAGGCAACAGCATATGTCATGAAGGTTGCAAGAAGTAAAAATATATTTATATTTAAACTGTGTAATTAATGGGCTACATCTCTCAGTGGGAACATTAACCAAAGTAACTTGATGACTTGATAGCCTGCTAACTATCTCCCACTGTCCTCAAAATAGACTCGTCACAGTTTAGATTCATAAAATCATGCAAACGTGTTGATTTATGCTGCATACACTTTGAATTCCCATCTCTTTGCCGCATCAGGGTGATCAGCTGAAGTGTCAGCTGTGCAAATTACAACCGAGGCCATGCTAGTTGCATGGCGATACCATGTTTACACAATGCCAGTCCTTTCCCTCACGCTTTGCCCTTTCTCTCAAATGACCCTCAGGTCATCCTCAAAATAAGTCTTAACATCTCTTTTAACACTCAAGTTGTGACCAGCTGGACAGCAGGACATGGCAGCTAATGAATGCCTTTGACACGAAGTGTATTTATTAAACCTCTGGACAAAGTGTATGCCAGTTAAAAAATAGAGGACAGCATGGAGGACACAGGGCCTTTTAGAAAACCAATTACTCTCCCACTCAAACTGATAGGCATGGGGTGTGATTAATAAGTTGATTTGGCAATTGCTGAGCCTTTGGATTTGGACTATTTCCTGGGGGAGATCATATGGCTTGATTTACGGAACAGTTCAAGACAAGCTTGACAAGTGGAGGTAGGGATTGAATGACATTTTTGGTAAGAGAGCAATGATTAAAATTTTCCCATACCAGCTATTAATACCCAGCTGGCCTCAGCACAGCACCACTTATGTAGCTCTTAAAGACCAAGTAGGATGTGTTGTCACTGGTGTTTTTATAAATCTTGCCCACAGGAATGCAGCTCTAAAGAGAAGACTGGAAACAGAGCTGTGAGTGAAGTGAATGCAGTATGTGTGCAAAGTGCATGTGTGTTTGCTGTCAGTATAATCTACAGCACCTTATTTTACGGCTGCCATTTCTTGTGGCACCCTCAACTCTCGTTACACAGGATCACAAGTTTCATTGCAGGTTTCTCAGAGAAACTGGGCGCAGGGGATAGCATTCAAGAAGAACAGAGAGAGTCATCATCGTTACGAACTGCAAACAAGTATGTCGAAATAAGGATGAAGGAACAACATCAGGCCTGAGCATTAGGGGGCCCACTAGTATGTGTGCATACTGTTCCTAAATGTGTGTCATTACAGAACTGCTCTAAAAACTACCAATACTTAATTTATGGTATTGCAGTGGTGTCTGTTTGCCTATGTATTTGCCTATGGAGAGCCTACAGAGAGGGGTTTTCAGCCAAAGCAAACATGCTCCCGTGCAGTCATCCAAAATCCCAACTGCATGTTGCTCAACGTGGATGACACTGTTGGTCAAATGCTGACTGGTTGACAAGTGGGATGGAACACAGAAGGGAGCAGCAACAGACTGCACCAGGAATGGGAGAAGCATGAAAAAAATTCCATCAAAGATCAGAAAATGCAGTATGAGAAAATAAAGGAAGTGACTGCGGTAGACATGTTTCATTGTTTTTAAGACTCAGTTTCACATCAGCTCTTTGTATGTTAGAACTTCACTGATCTCCTGACTGATTGACCAACAACAGCACAAGCAAAAGTAGCCCACAGACTGGTTGTGCCACATATTTTTGACACTGCCCCCATCTGAAAAGAGATGCTCTGTGCAGGTAGACGGGCAGTCTGTAGCTGCCAAGAGACTGCCAACGAGTTACCTCAGCTGAACCATAATTTCCCCTTAAGTGACACATCATCACCAACTGTTTAATATGTATGTCTTTAAAGAGCCTAAAGACTTGCAAGAGCAGCTATTACATGCGTGTAAGCCGAGAGAAAGGGGAGGTTTATGATAGCTGTCATTGTAATGCTAAAAGATTACAGTAAAGAAGTTTTTGCTCTTTAGAGAATTTACTGGCACAGCAACGGCTGAAGAGACGCTTAAAGTTAGATGCCTGATCCCAGACTTGACAGTTTGATGGCCGTGTGAAACTCAAGAAAGGCCAAGCTGGTTTGTTTTCAAGCTGTTTATAAACTACCAAGCACCCAGCGCACTTGAGCTGCCAATTCACAGCTGACTTTAATTGCTAATCTTGCAACTGCTCACAAAACACAATGATGAGCTTTTAAACGCGCGGCAAGCTTTGTGCGCAAATACGCCCGAAGGTGTAGCAGTGGATGGAAGTCAGCAAAGCGATCACTTGGTTTAAAAAAAAAATAGCTTGAAATTGAAAGATGCTAATTTGCTTTCTTGCTGAGAATTAGATGAGAATATCTCTCATATCTTTTCAATCAATCCTTTAATTTTACTGTCAACAAGGAAACAAATGAGTGTACCTCCCAAAGTGTCAAGACAAAAAAAAAAAATCATTTAAAGGTGTTCTCACATTTTTCATGCTTTGAGCAGCTCTGTTAATCTGCTTTATTGAATCAAATCCATTGTGCCAGATGGGTCAGCATGAAGAAATGCAGTCATTTAATGAAGAAAAGATGCTGGTAAGAGATGAGCTGATAAAAGTCCCGGCACCTGGCACTACTCACCGACTTAATGGCAGGGAGCCGGATGAGCTGTGACTGATTTGATTTCTAATAAAATTACACAGCTTACACTGCATTTATTAGACAGCCGTAACAGCTACTAGCAAATCAGAGTAGACGATGACAGTGACAGCAGCAAAAATAACAATAATATTATTATTATTATCATCATCATTAATAATAACTATGCTTCTCAGACCACTGAGCAACATAACTTTTGAGGTTTCAGTAAATTCTCAATCAACAACAAGAAAAACATTTTAATTCAGTCAGTGTACACTTTACTGCTTGCCGTCAAACACAGAAACACCAGCTATTCTCTTGTCAGGAAATTAAAGGCAAGCAACAAACCTATATGCAAGCCCCTGTGATATAGAGTTTGCTGCAACATCTATAGGAGCTTCCTGTTTTTCAATTCTTTGTTTGCCTTTGGTCAGAATCAGTAGTCTGTATTTTTTTTTAAAAAGAAAAAAAAGAAAACAGTTTTCTTGACGACTGGTAATAATAGGATAAAAATAATAAACTAATAGCCTGGCTACCAGAACTCAGAGCCTCAAGACCATTTCTACAGTATATAGGGGAAAGATATCCACTTCCATGAGCTATAGAATTAATCCAACTAATATTTCACTGTTACGTAACCAGAGACAAAATAAAAACATTAGGGCTTCCATTTTGATTTTATGTGTAAGTTTATTGGGATTTAATTACCGCTTTTGAGCAAGTTCAACACACTGGACTGTTATCTAAAGTATCAGTCAAAATAGCACTTGGTAAGCACCAGTTGACATAGGACTTGAGAGACACCAGGGGCACGGTCATCCCTTTGGGCTCTGGTTTCAGTGCTGCATGATTGAGCCTGCCAACCTGACAGGCCCACCTGCCCAGTGGCTACAGCCAGCTGGCCCAGACAATGATTAACGGCAAGCGTAAACTTACTCAGCAGGGTCTCAGACACATTTGTGCATTCACTCACACGTAAGAGTGTTACATGACACTAAAAGCTATTACAGAGCAGGGGCCCAGACCAAAGCAGGAATGACATCCATAAATGTTTAGTGGGACTGCCCTGCACAGTTATCACTTTTCAAAAGAGAGACTAGCTCTTGTCAATAGAAGCATGATTCCAGAGATCAATGGAGCAGATTTATGCACTGTGGTATATGGGAGATTACCCCCCAAACCTGGAACCCATATCTGCCTTGAGCTTTCACCCCCTGCTTTCTCCATAAAAAGAAAATGACATCATAAAGCGTAAACTGGGCTTGATATCAGACTCCCTGGCTGTAATCCCTAGGAGCTTTTTGATACCTTTGATTTTCATTTTTCAAGGGCGGCGTACTAGTAATCTTTTGGTGGGGTGTGAAAACTGGATGTGGAAAAGCTCTTCAAAAACCTGCAAGCGCTCCATCTTTTTTCTTTTTTTTCTTTTTTTTTCCAGAATGGCAAGGTCTTTGACTGGAGCATTATCAGTGTTACAAAATGCATACTACTCCTCAGAGCTCAGTCTCCTTGGAAAAGCTTATTTGCCAAGTCAGTGTGTAAACCAATAATTTCAGGGGCAGCTATGCAGCCTTTTGCACCTGTTAAAGTTAAACTGAATATATCATTTTATACTGAGCACTAATCTTGCATGTTTTAAATACTAAGATTAATAGTGGATTGGATGACATAAAAGCAGTTCACCATTTTATACAGCTAGAACATAAACTTCTCTAAAAATATGAACATAGCTGAATGTGTGATGTATAATTATATATACCAGACAAAACAAATATGCTTTTATAAAGGCTTGTCAGTGATTAAAAGTTTAGTACAACGTTTAGTTTAGTAAGTTTACTTTATGCTAAATTAAACACTTTTAAAAACATGCCTCATTAGAAAGCACTAACAATAACTGTGCACATGTACATTAGCATTGCTACGTATGCACGTACTCTGTAAAATAAATAGTCCAAGTATTGTTTTTTTGGCATTGACTTTTTAAGGTGGAATAACCTTTTTTTTTCTGAGCATTTGAGGACATTGTAAGCAAATTGTAAGCACAAACTTGACATATCATCCAAGCAGTCATGTTTCTAATCACGTGACAAATGTAACTCCAGTTTTCCCACTCCTGTTAGCACAGCCTTTGCTCTCTGTCTGCCCTCCAATGCAATATTTCCTTTTAAGCCGCCACGTGTTTCAGATTGTTCAACAGTTAGTCACTAACCGTGTCTCTCTGCCATCCTTTACAGCTAACAATGTGCTCTGCGACTGAAACGAGCAGTTGCTCAGTCAAATAGCGATGTAGTGTTTAAATCATTTTTAAAAGAAAAACTAACCATAACAGCATAGAGCATACGTGCAATTACCTGCACATACAGAGGTGTTCCAGATGTCAGCTCAAATGCTCCTTTACATTCCATTACATGCTGCATGTGTGATTGTGAAAGTTTAGCATGGAGGCTTATTATTTATCATTAATTACAGTCCTGAAATGTGTTACAAATGCAGAATAAAGGAAGATCAGTGACACAGTCACTCTTCAGGCTCATGGCCCATGAGAAATTACAGGATATTATAACGTCTGAAGTATGGAATGAAAGTGATAAGTTTGCTCACCAACAGTCACATCCAGAACAAATTAGTCTCGTTCACAAAAGTGTTTGAGGTCAGGAGTGTTATGATTACAAGATCAACCAAGAGGATCACTCCCTCCACGATCATGAGCCATAAGATCATGATCATGTCCATCTAACAGGATAAAAGAGGCATGCAACATGTGCAGCAAAGTGATCTTTCAAGCTATCATTTCATTTGGAATTTCATGAAGATCTTTTTTTTTTATCCTTTTGTGCAAAATGAAACAACATTCAGGAATTCAGGACACGTGACCTTGACCTTGAGCACAATTTAGGTGAAGATCAGTTAGGTGTGAAAATGGAAACATACCCACAGAATGACAAATCTGAGCTTGACCTTGAGCACAATTTGGATAAAGATACCAATACTGTATGAGGGGGTAGCAATTCTTGTGAATTGTGGATGGACGGATGACAGACACCTTACCATGGCATGAGCTCATCAGCTCTTCAGCTGGATGAGCTAAAAATAAGCACAGAAAAGATCTTTACAGTAAATCACTTATTAGAACCTCCTAAACGATACAGGGATTTCAAGGATTTCCTGGTAAGGAAATCCCAGAAAATTGAACAGAATCAACTTTCTGAGACACAGGGACAGCGTTGATGGTGTTTGAAAGTGATATTTTACCTTAATCTTCACTATTTACTATTATATTATATTTATATTATATTATGCCATTATATTTTCTTTATAGATATGAAGACCTACCACAGTCCTGCTAATATATATTGTATAAATTAATATCATATCTGTATATAAAGCAGTGACTGTTATCCTATTACCCCCGCCCCATCTAATCATGTACCAGAATCACTATGGGTGATGTAAAGCCATATGTCAAAACAACAATAAAAGGAAGTGCTCCACAAGAATTCCTTGTGCACATTATCACAGTCGTTTCATTTCAAAGTCCAAACCAGCCTTTGAAAAAGAAAAGAAGCAGGATCCCTTTTTTTAGGCCAGTTATTTGTCAGGTATGTAGATATCGATAAGGAAACTCAGCATGCAGTGGATAGTTAGTATTCTGGAAAAGGCTCTTGGAAAAATAGGCTGTTTTTTATCCCTCCCGTGAAACACCGCAGGCCACACCATTGCTCCTACTCCAATTAATTTCTACACCCCATTCATATTACTCTTCTATGTAAGTGCAACGTTTTCTAATTGTATTCATCACCAAAACCCTCACTTAAGTTCCCTCAGTATATTTATTATCACGCTAACTGGGTCTAAATTATTAAACCTTAATGATGTGGGCTCTGAAAATATGTTGTCCTTTATTTTCCCCACAGAGAATCAATGTTATACATTAGCAGTATAAATTAAGTAATACTTTACCTAGGCATGTTGCTGCCTTCAATATTCCTACTCAGTGAAATGTATTCTCACAGTCCGATGGCTTGCGGGTGCCTCTGGGGAGGGGATGATATAGTTCATTCTAATGAAAGAGCTAGGTGCTGCTAATGGTTTAAATGATACATTTGTGCAAGAACAGCAGAGAAAATACATATGAAAGATCTGGTGAAAACAAGATAATTCACGCGCCCGTGGGGATATGATGTCATCGGACACAGAGTGTACGCTAAGGCTCCTGAGAGGCCCTGCGCGCAAGGAAGGGTTGCGTATTCTGGTGTGATATATGTGGGTCAGTAATAGAAATGGGAAATATACGGTAAAGTCCATCACACTTAAAGGTTAATTACAATAGCTACAGTAGTCCTACCTCTTTATGGCAAAATTGGTTGTTATTAATCAACCTTAAAGTGCGGTGTAACATTATAAGAAGCGGAGAGCCGTAATAGTCTGACATAATGTAATCCGTGTCTTTTTAACATACTTAAATAAGCCCTTTATTTAAAATTATGGCAGAAAAAGTGCCAATTAACATACAAAATCAAATTTTATAATACGCCGATACACAGCACAGTGTTTCGCAGTTCAAAAATGTGGTCGCGGGGTCATTAACATAATTTGAAATAACTGATGTCTTTAATTTAAAAGCCTTCTTTATTGTTATCTTTTCAACAAATCTAAATGGATTTCCTCGCTCCCTCTGTTTTTCAAGGTGGGAAGTAGCCTCTAGATAAACGGAGATTAGAGAGCATTGTCTCATTGCAAGAGCGTCATCCATAACACCTTCCCTCAGAGTGACTTCAATTACATTAACAAGCTAAATGCTAGTGTGAGGGGGCATTTAGAGGTAAAAACACAGAGGGCCGTTACAAAGGTAGAGCCTGTGACTGATGACACTTGGGCCGAGGAAATACAGAAGAAAGAGCACATCTGATCGAGGCAGCCTCGATATTTGCCAGACAGAGAAAAGGACTAAGCTCCTCCTGCCTTCTGTCTCCTGCTTCCAGGATAAATCCCCACTGATCACTAATTGTGTGATTCTTCTTGTCTACATCAACTTCAGCCCGACAGGTTATTTCAGCTTGTTATCGGGAAAACATTTATCCACTTGGAATTATTACTGTGCTAGGGCCTCTGGTGAAACACAAACAGTAGTGAATCTTTTAGAGTTATGGTAAGGCCTCTCCTCATTAGATGGCCAATCGACTGGTGGAGCGGAGGGGCCAATCCCAGCCCTTTATTGAGTGTTAAGGAGACACAGACTGACATTTACATCTCTTGCTTCTTCATGACCGACTAGAGAGAAAATGGCTGCCATAGATCCTGGCTCTGAGCAGCGGCATGTAAGGTCAGACAGTGAGACACATCTTCATCTTAGAGCAATGCTTCATGGGCCAGATAGCACATTTGCTTCACGGAGGAAAATAAGACGAAGGCAGAAAATACAGCGGGTGCTTCGTAAGCAATACGTCATATTGATGAGTGCACAACTCGGATGCATGCAAACACACAATGTTCAATCTGGGCAGAACTCCTCAAAAGCAAACCTAAAAGATGTAAACAAGACAAGCCGCACAATCCCATCGTCTCTGTATTGACTTATTGAGCAAAAACAGAGGAAAACACTGTTGTAGATAAAGTACCGTCATACCTTCAACAAACCACAGTGGCCCTCCACTTCTGAGGTGCTCTTCATTCAGTGGCAATTACAATCTACACCTGGCAACACAGAAGACATCCCAATGCCTAACAATGTCGCAGAGGAACTCTCTTCCAAACTACCATCCCAAATTGGCTCTGTAGCTTCGACCCAATTAGGACTGAAATATGGTAACTGCATCAGCCATTACAGAGCCGTGGAGACCGTACAGAGAGAACTCTTGAAGGTTAGGAGGGGGGTATGCTTCAGGAGTGATATGTTGTGCAGACTTGTGCTTACACAGCAGAAAGAAGCACCATGACAAGGGGACAGCAGAAAGAAGAAAAGAAGCTAAGGAGGGATGATAAATAAACACCGCTGGATAGATATCCTGTGGACATACAGTATATTAAAGTAGAGGAGAATACAGGAAAGATCAGTGTTTCAGCCGAGGACTAGACTTATTCACATCAACCTTTCTCCTGCGTCTTACTTTTAAAGGGAGACTTTTGTTATATGCTAATACAGTCTGTTCAGAGCCTAATGTAATGAGCCATAGTCTTAGTATAAGCTTGCTGAATTTGCATTATAGCATGCAGTATTTTGCCAATTTATTATGAAAGATTTTTCAATTTGCAAGCCTATTCTAGCTACCAAATGTAAAAATAAATGAATAAAACACAAATTGCAAAAGCCAAGGCATTAAATATGCTTTTACTATGCAAAAATAGAATTATGCTTCTCATCAATTTCTCAGGACATTTTAGCCAAGCTGCATAAAATAACAAACTGCCTCCCCCCACCCCCCTCCTGTTCTTCCTGGATGGCTTACTGTGGCCTACATGTGCTCCTGACACCAGGGTGACTAATGTTCCTTGTGCTAGCAAAGGATTTTTGATTTGATATAAGCAATCAAACCTGTCTGCCTTGAGATATGGCGTCTGTCACCCTTCGCTGCGATTGATTCCCCCCTGCCCTTAAATGCAATGCTCACAATGCATGCCAAGGACACTCTCCTGCCTGGTCAAGTAATGGCAATCGTCTTTAAGGAATAATGGCCCGAACGCTGCTTTTGAAACGTTACCAGGCCGCATCCAATAATGAATTCCCGGTCGATGACACATTGATAGATTCCTATTCTTCAGATGGGACACTGTAGCTGCAGTTTAATTGACAAGAAATGAATCCAGGAGGTTGGAAAGGAAAGGTAGGGATGATATGGCAGCAGGGAGGAAGCAAGAGGGGGACTAAATTCTGTGTGATCAGCAAGGTTTCAAACAATCATTGGCAAAGTGAAGTCTCGCCATATCTATAAGTCATCATGTTTTATAGGCTATTAGGATCTCCAGAGAAGGGCCGTGTGGAGACCGTGGCTTTTTGTCGAAATTAAAATGTCAGAGAGGAAGAAATAGAACAAAACAGGGAATCTGCAATTAATTACCTGGCCATAAAAATTCAATAATCGTGAAGCAATGCTGTTTTCCGCACAGCAGTACTCCTGATCACAGCAAACTGGAATAGAATACATTCATCTCTTCAAATTACATTTCTAATCTAAAGGGGGATATAGTAGAGAGGGAGAGGACCTTCATTGTGAGTGGAGTACTAACACAGCCTTTAGCTTACGGTCCTGGGTAGATAAACCTATGCAAAAAGTAATTCATATAAATTTTTAAAAAATCTGAATTTTACAAATTATGGAGAAACTGTTGACACAAATATCAAAACTTGTTCTCAGTGTGGAAATAAAAAAATCCTCTCAAATGCGTATTGCTGTTACAGTAGGGCACCATGTTTTTCGCCACTTGTGAATAATATCTAAGAGATATCACTCCAAGGTAATTGCTGCTAATGATTTTCAGAATGCTACTTACCATCAGCATATGGAAGGAAATGGAAATTCAATAGCAAAAGTGTTGTTAATGTGAGAGAAGATACAGAGTAATGTAAGTTTCATTGACTTATTTGCAAACTGGGTAGAAAACTGTTCCCGACATGATGCACACAGATACAAATGTTGAGAAACATTCCTATGAGTTTGGCAGTTGAAATCCATTAAAAGAATCATAAAGATTTATTAATTGCAAACAAAAACAATACTCAGATAGCCAATATGACCCAATATAACCCACATGGAAAACCTATTTTGCATTTTCCAGGTAAAATATAAAGAAAAGAGGGGAGGAATTCTGCACAATACTTTATAGTGTCTGTAGTGACTATTGCAGTAGCAGCACAGGTCAGCTGACCACAGCCTGTAGACAAAGAAGAATCTACAAAACAAATTAATATGACTTATTTCCAAGTCATTCTTTCCCACATGCTGCAGTGCTGCTGAACACCCGGTCTTAGGGTTCTGCCACCTGCTCACTTTAACCCCTGGATACAATTCGTTGGGTATATCGTGCTTGTGTGTTTTAACATTAATCTACACTAGATGCTTCAAATGTTTTTAGTATCTTGTCCCCTTTCGAAGTTAGTTATGCATCAAGGTGAGAGGAGGGTAGGGACACATGGGCACAGTCTTCAGGAATCCTTACAGACATAAAACTCAGACTCCCAAAGCAGAGGGTGGTCTGAAGGGGAGAAGGAGGGGTTTTAATTTAAGCAATGCAGTGGTGCTATATTTCACCCTCTGCTGTTGTCTCACATTATCTTGGTAAACATCCCAGGTACTAATATGATATATTTTCAAGCAGGCAGTGTTTCATCCTGCTCTCTGTGTGATTGATGAATGACGGAGGTATGAAACAGGGACAGAGATTTATGTTGCTCCGGTGCATAGAATATGTATGATTATCAGCTCTGTGGTAAGAGCAGCTTGGTTTGAGTGATAGGCGCACAGAGAGAAATCAACTAAATGACTCCATTCCCCCAGAGAAGTCACAGGAGGAGGGTTTTTTTTTTTTCTCTTCCTATCTCATTTTGGCCCTCTCTCAGACTTTTGTAGGTATGCTCTTTGAGATGAGAGGAAATGATTAGGCTAAAAACCCCAGTCTTGCCAAACAAAAATCAAAGCATGTATGTTATGCAACATGGGCCTCTTATAGCATATTTAACAGCAATGTTTGACATTTAGATAAGTGATGACTTTTGATGACTTTCTTCATTAGCAGACGCTGCTGAATCCCATTCACTTTGTCTGTGCCTACACTTATCAGCTGGTGAAAAGGTGTGACAATAAGTCAAAGTGAAATGCTGTAGTTTATCTTTGGGTATACAGTAATTCTGTCTAACCTCTGAGTTATAATACACATTGGCATCTCTGAGTGCCTCAAACAGTCAGCTCCTAATTGATCGATAGGATGTCATCATAAATCCCCAAATCCTATGCACTTTATTGATCCTTCCAGAGTGCTTGCTGCTTCTCTGCATATGTGATTGCCTCAGTCCACACACATGCCAACTTTCCGGCATATTTTATTCACCGGAAGCATTATCATATGCAGACCGTATTGTGGGTTTTCTTTTTGCATTTGAGAATTACTGCTTGTCAGCATGATTTGAATGACACCCTAAAGAGGACTTCATTTCCTACTCACCTCAATTTATTTTTTACACAAGACTCATAAATAATGCTAATGCACCAAGGCCATTCGGCCACAGTAATTGTTTAATTGCATCCTAGTGGACTTGCTGGACAATTTCATTAATGAGCACTTTCATATTTACCTTGAAGTTGAACAGATTCTCAGAAAAATGTGTGAAAACTTGTATTTTGCACACTTGACCTAGTCATACTCGTACGCAGTGCTTCACTCGGCTGATGTGTTTTTAAAACAAATCAAATTTTTATATGCGTATTAGCTTATATCCATATTTAAAAATTGAGTCAGGGAGATAGATCCGGTATTAATATGCTAGGAATATTGAAACTTTAAACAAACTATTAGTAGCTACTAATTATTTGAATGCCAGCAAGGTTACTAGCATCTTTAAAGTAAAGTTTGCAAGGAAATATTTACACCCATGGTCTTCAGTTTTACTTGCCTGCAACCTAAGTCCTTGCAAGATCTGCAGAGACTCAGTTTATAAATACAGTATTAGATCTCAAATCTCTCACGCAACACTGGATCCTTGTAAATGGACACAGCATTGCCGTGTCTGACTATGTCCAACCCAAATCTAATCTAATCTAATTCATTTATTTTTATGTTGAAAAAAGGTAAGTTTCCAAAGCGTACAGATTAATTGTACAAAGTAATGGGTATTTATATTGTTTGCAGTGTTTATTGTAACAGATTGATTTTCTCGTTACACTCAGAAGTTAGGTAGCAAATCACTTATTTTCACTCATTGTTGATCATTTAATCTGCAGAAAATCCTTCTTCACAGTGAACATATTGACTCAAAAGCACAGGTATTGTTAATAGCGTTATATAGCTGCATTCCATCACTAGTCCCATTAGGCCATCCAAGTGTACTAGAGCATTCAGAGCAGGATTTACTCCACCTAAATGGAATGCACCGATCAGTGATAATATATATATATATATATATATATATATAAAACCTCTTTTTTAACACTATAAAAAGCTAAAATGTCTGCAGCGTTAACTTATTTGTGGGGATCAAATTTACCTGACTGCTCTGTCAAGGTGGCATGATGTGAAAATGGATATCGCACAAAACGATGGTGTCATTAGATTTGTCGAGAACAAATTTATCATTCTCATTGCATGTACTTAATTTATATTTGTCACGGCTTATTGTTGATATGGAGGATGAGATGGTAGAGGCCCCGTTCTCGTGAAATGACTCAGCCTATGCTCATGTAACGGTGGCACGTGTCCAAACAGAGTCCACAAGGTGAAACAAAGAGAGGATTTGTCGTCTCATAATTGCAGTTTAATAAAGATCTCGCAAAGTATCAGCAGAACCTGACAGGCTGGTCCTTCTGGTGCTTGTAAATGCAATTGTGCTGGTCACATGGTGCTATCACAAATCAAGCTGAAAGTTGGGTGACAGGTAACAGAGCTCATGGATACTTCCTGAAAAGCTCCGACATGTTTTGGACACAGGCCAAGGAATGCCTGCATATACTGCTGTGTGGTTGAAAATCAAGTGTCGCAGGGTATCTGAGCAAATGAGGTCATTTAAAATGGAATTTTTTCAGGAAAAATGGGAAAAGTCTGATTTTGTGCCAGGCTATCAAGGAGTCTGAGATATTTTAAGAGACATATTTTAGAACCATCACCTTCTATACGTTACAGTATTTAAAACTAACCATGAAGACTAGTGGAGGTAGTTAATATTTACTGAACTTCATCTAATGTTTATTACTGAGAAAAAAAAATGAGGTGTTGACAAGTTGATGGAAAACATTTCCAAAATGGAGGCTCTTGAGGATTAAACAATGCCCTCTCTTGACACTGACACCTCCACCCACCCCTCTGCCGCTCTTGTTTCACCCCTCTCTTTTAGTGCTGATGTATGGCTAATGTGTGACAGGGGGAGCTCCAGTAAAACCCTGCATACATGCCAAAATACATTTTACAAGCAGTGCTCTAAT
>JAMQGT020010882.1:0-21910 GCA_024447675.2 Pterophyllum scalare | reverse complement strand
TATTGCTGAAGTTTTTTATAAGTGCATTTGAAAAATCACCCTCTCTCGTCGGTCTAGATGGACGGTTACAGCGTTAAAATCGTATAATAACTGCGTCTCACCTTGGACGAAAGTCTAGGTCAGTTATGCATTTGTTCCCGTACACGCAGATTATACGATTTTAACGCTGTAACCGTCCATCTAGACCGACAGAGGGTGATTTTTAGAAATGCACTTATAAAAAACTTCTTTAAGTGTTGCAGTGAAAGCCTATGTATAATTTTTCAGATGTGTTCAAGTTACTAATTTGTTAATTACCTTTGAAAGTCCATTACTAAATGTTTTAAATAACAGCTACTATATATACAATAAACGAGCGCCCCCTCTTTCATCAGAGTGGTTTAGTCCAGTCCAGCAGGATATGTGTTCCTCTGCAGCACTAAGGAATCGATCTGACAGCTATGGCGAGTGTCCGCGCAGCGTCCCATCTCATCTGCAAGAGGATTTTAGCTACTGCGAAAGCAGTGAGTAGTAAAAGTGTGATTTTAAAACTTAAATATTTCAATATGGGCTTTGTTTTGTAAGTGTATATTGTGTTTTCCTTTTTTTTCCTGAAAAGAAGACTTTCTTTCATAACCGGTGGGTTCTGCCTTGCGTAATGTGTTATGTAGCTGGTGCTGCTTCAATGTGACACTGTGAGAAAAGCTATTTTGCAGGTCCAACAAAATTATTTATGTAGCTATTACACTTCTGTTATATTCACATTACACATTGTTCCTCACGTTGACTAAAATGTCCCGGATATGTGGATAATTTAGTCAACGTGAGGAACAATGTGTAATGTGAATATAACAGAAGTGTAATAGCTACATAAATAATTTTGTTGGACCTGCAAAATAGCTTTTCTCACAGTGTCACATTGAAGCAGCACCAGCTACATAACACATTACGCAAGGCAGAACCCACCGGTTATGAAAGAAAGTCTTCTTTTCAGGAAAAAAAAGGAAAACACAATATACACTTACAAAACAAAGCCCATATTGAAATATTTAAGTTTTAAAATCACACTTTTACTACTCACTGCTTTCGCAGTAGCTAAAATCCTCTTGCAGATGAGATGGGACGCTGCGCGGACACTCGCCATGCTGTCAGATCGTTCCTTAGTGCTGCAGAGGAACACATATCCTGCTGGACTGGACTAAACCACTCTGATGAAAGAGGGGGCGCTCGTTTATTGTATATATAGTAGCTGTTATTTAAAACATTTAGTAATGGACTTTCAAAGGTAATTAACAAATTAGTAACTTGAACACATCTGAAAAATTATACATAGGCTTTCACTGCAACACTTAAAGAAGTTTTTTATAAGTGCATTTCTAAAAATCACCCTCTGTCGGTCTAGATGGACGGTTACAGCGTTAAAATCGTATAATCTGCGTGTACGGGAACAAATGCATAACTGACCTAGACTTTCGTCCAAGGTGAGACGCAGCTCTGTATATTTAATAAGCATATTCTGACATATTGTTGGGATTGCAAAGCTCTTATGCCCTTCCGTTCTGTGTGTGTGTGTGTGTTTTTAATAAATACAGTAGCAAGCACAAGCCACAAAGCTAAATATTAGCTATCATGTTAGCACAGAGCTAGCCTTGTTTGTGGTTAGCTGGGCTGTCAAACTTCCGAGTCGCGTCAGGCAGCTTTCGCCCTGTGTGCCTGTCGCAGTGTTTTGGTTAATGCTAACGCACTTTTACATCTAGTGCTCATTTTTAACGCAGTTTCGCAAATTGCACACACTATCCATGTACATTGGCGCTTATTCATTGTTTTTATTTCAACCTGTGACGAATTATATGATAGTTGCTGCAGAATAGATGATAGAAGTGTCAAAGAAAAAGCATTGCTAACAATTATTATGGCTCACAAATAAAAGCAAAGACTCTAATATTGCAGATGTTTTGGGCACTTTGCGTCTTTGTGTGTATAACAGCAGCCTCCATGAACAACTTGAATGACCCCCCAAGATGGAACATCCAACCAGACCCCAGAGGAAGGGGGGCGGGAGCAGGCGATGGCAACCAGTGGAACTACGCCCTGCTGGTCCCTATGCTGGGACTGGCTGCATTTCGTAAGTTACCTAAGGAGATGCTCCAGAAAGTGTGTTTGTGGATGAGACAACAGAGGAGAACTGCAAGAGTGAAAGGGAAGGTTTACAAAATGGTAGAGAGATCTGTTGTGATGAATGGTTCGCAGACAGCGGCATTCACAAAAAGAGAGGAGGCCTCAGCATATTTAAAAATGCTAAGAAGATTTTTTCTGGAAGCGACTACAAATGAGTACATCTGAGTGACTGCTCAGGGTGAGCAAATTGGAGACAAATTTAGAGAGGCAAGGCTGAGATGGTTTGGACATGTGCAGTGGATATACTGAGCAAAGGATGTTGAAGATCCTGGCAGCTGCCAGGCAGGTGGAAATGAGGAAGACCACCATGGAGGTTCATGGATGTAGTGGAGGAGGACATGCAGAGGGTTGGTGTGACAGAGGAGGATGCTAGGGATAGAGTGGGATGGAGGCAAATGCTCCACTGTGGCAACTCCTGAAGGAAGCAGCCAAAAGAAGAAGATCAGTGAATCTCCAGGCTTACAAATACAATAAACTGTAACTTTTCACTGGCAAAGTCTCTTTTGTCATTAGAATGCCAAATAACAAGTAATGGTTAACACAGAAGGGGAAAAAGGAGATCAGCCTGCAGTTCAGCAAAAAAATATTGCACTGAAAAGAGACATTTTGACCCTAGCAGGGCATAACCCATCCAGGTTAAGCACTGTAGAGGTTTCTGGCACAACTTTGCCTACTTCAAAAAGGGAAAACACCTGCAATACTTGTAATATACAGAACAACTTTGTTACAAGACAAGAAGAACAGATTTTGGCTCACTACCTCCACCAGGATCATCATTGCAAACAAAAGTTTTAGGAGGATAGGTATAGGGCAGAAGAAATACCTGCAACTGGTTGAATCTTCCATAGTGATGCATCTATTCTTGTATGTATGATTTGTGTGATAGATCATCTTTATTTTCTAGATGACATCATTTCCATGTTAATTAGCTTGTTCAATTTTGGAAGGAAAGCAGTTCACAAGGCTTATCCAGCCACTCTACTCTTCAGAAAATTGTGGCAGTATCACTTAACATCTTTCCCATTTCTGTATCCCATTGTCCTGTCAGGTTGGATCTGGACCAGGGAATCTCAGAGGGAGATCCAGAAGGTGAAAGCCCAGTATGACAAAGATGTGTCCACAATAAAGAGTGAGATGGAGGCCCGTTATCGGGAGACACTTACAGAGAGGCGCAGGGCAGCAGCTACGCTGGAGTTGGAGCTGGAGAAAGAGAGACAGAGGGTCAAAGGCTACAAGCAGGCCCTGGTCTCACAGAGCCAGCAGCTTATGGAAGAAAGGAAACAGTTACATCAGGTAAAAACCTGCTGAAGGGCCTATAAGGGATAGCAGAGCTATTGTGCAGTCCTTGTTGTATTCCCTTTTCATGTTTGTTTTCTTTCCTCTCACTTCTCTCTTACCTGCTGCCCATCTGTCTTTTGTTGTCTTCCTTTCACTTTGAACAGTGCACCCATTCCACCATTTTCCTTTGTAATACATAGCCTCTACTCACTAACCCTAAATTCTATCTTCCATCAAGGAGCGAGAGGCCTTGGAGGAAGAGAAGCAAAAGCTGGTGAAGTCAGGAGCTGCAGGTGCTCTGCTGCATCAAGCCCTGGAAAAAGAGCAAAACTGGTACAAGCAAGCCACAGCCACGCTGAAGGAGCTGGAAGGTTTGCTCGTGGAGCGGCAGAACGCGTACTGCTCCATCATCCAGCCTCGAGATCAGCGGCTGGAGATGGAGAAGAACATGCTGCTTAAGGTCGTTAAAGACCCCATCGGGCCAGACCTGGATCTAGAGTCTGACCTGAAGGATATATTTAAGAGAGACAAGCATTGTGCTGACCTGCTAAACATGGACAAGAGGAAGAATGGAAGCCTCATGTGGGTGTACCTCAAGTACTGGCAGCTGCAGATCACTGTCCAAAAACACAAAAGAGCCGAGGACGCCGTATTAGGGGGAAAATACAGTCGGACACAAAGTGAGAAAAGGCAACGATAAGCTGGTGTTTTGGTTTGACTTGAAGAATGTGGCGAGGATGTGGTTTCAAAATGGAAAATTCTCCTGTTTTTTCTATTCTGTAATCATCTTTACTTGATAGGGATGTTATGCAAAAACACAAGAGGTCATCTAAGAAGGTGAATTTCAATATCTGAAAGCTCCACCTTTGATCACATTTTGATGATGCACTAATATCGCTTATAACAATTAACCTCAGCAGCTAAAATAAGGATTTATTTCATTTGATTGAAGAAAGACGAAAAATATTACTAGGGTTATTCAGGTGATATCCATATTGGATACAAAAGCTCTTGGTTTATTAAATATAAGGAGATGAAGTTTAACTATTTAGCCCCTTGAAAAATGTCCAAAATGTATCAATCTATTAGATCGATACATTCATTGCATTCAAAAATATGGAAGTTAAACTTCCATATTTTTGAATGCCATGAATTAATGTTAGTTAATATATCTTGGATGAGGATTTTTTTATTCCTTAGATAGGAATTCAGGGATGCCATAACACTCTATCAACTCTATTATTACATTTTTTGTTGTTAAGTAATTTAAGTCTGTTGTTGAAGGAGTAATGTGGGAGATATTTATAAAGATAACTGGGACTTTTTGTTGTGACTAACCTCTCTGTTCATTGAGTTTCCTCCATGTGTGATATCTCCATTGAAAGTGATCTTATGACAGAGCACAGCTTATAGAATAGGGGGCCTTTTCTCATCACTGGTTTGAGGGTAAGTCACTACTATCAGGGACACAGGACTTGGTGCCTGCATCTGAAATAGTGCTGAGTAATGCAACACAATGCAGCAAAAATTGTAAAGTCAAGAGAAGCAAATTGCTCACTGTAACACACACACACACGATGAAAGGAACATTTTCCTTTGGTTATTAGGTCTCTCTGTGTTGCCATGTTTTTCTTTTGACCTTGATGAGTAAGTGCTGGATGCAATGCTATACTAACACAAACTATGTGCAATCATTTGAATTATTATTATTATTTTTTTTTTTGGTTAGGAACTCGAGTTCTAGTTTGTTCTTTCTCTCCACAGAGACTGATTGGGGGCCTTCAAGGGGCAGCTTCTTCTGGATTTAGATACCGGAAAGATATACTTTAATCCACTGGCTATGTGGAAGCTTATACTGCATGAGTGAAGAGGTGCACGCAGGAGGCATATGTGGAAACAATTGATGCAAGATTATTCATTGAGGTTTGTAAAACAGCAGTCAAAGTAAGCTTCCAGAAAGTGTTTAATCAAGCTTCACAAGGCATTGAAATCACAAAGTGGCACAATTAGATATTCTTCCTGGAACAAAGTTTACAATTCAGGTCAGAATATATTCCACAGCACGCAGAGTTTTCATGCAAATTATAGCACGTAATTTGTGGGTCATTTAACTGCTGAAGACATGGTTCTACAACAAATCTCATGATAGTATATCATCACCCTCCCAAAATAATGGCCTCTTTTTTTTTTCAGAAAACAAAAAACTGAATCAAATATTGAAAATATGATTAAGCAAAAAAAAAAATTTTTAATAAATGACTTGGGCCGTTACTTAAGCAGGGTGATGAGTTTAATGTGCATAAAAATAATTATTTTTATGCTCGTGCCATCTTTTTTTTTATTTATTTATTTTTTTTACAAAAGTCAATAGTCAAAGGATATCTGATTTTATTAATACCACTGAGGAAATTATTACAGCAAAGGCTGTGATATGTTTTATCCTTTGTTCACTCCCTTCTCTGGACCCGATTAGAGGTTTCCCTGGGAGAGGACATCAGACTCGAGGCTCTGAAGTTCACTCTAACCGGCTTGCTAAGTTCTTGAGCTCCTGTTTCCTGTCTGTCTGCTCCAATAATCGCCTTATCTTTGATAACAGGCTGTGCTGTGCACCTAAACGTGGTTGTGGTGTGATCCACCTCTCTGCTGGTATTGAATAAGGGTAGCTGGTGCTTTGTCATCGCTCCACTGTTGCTGCCCAGCATCAGTATCTGGCTGGGGCTCCTCTCGACCATGAAGTGGACCACCTGTTGCTGCTTGTAACTCTCCCTGCGAATGCTGTCTGTCTCTGACAGCTTCAGCCTGCAACACATAACACACAGATAAAGGATTTCTAACGTCTGTGAAACACCAAAGTGGAGAGGAGGCGCTTCTCTGCGTCTGTGTTAGTTCGAATTTAGAGCAGATTTTAACTGAGTTAAAATAATTATCAACATGTCATGGGTTTACTGTAAAATTACAATGAGCAAATAGGCTGTTTTAGTGTAATGCTGCATCTTAGTCTACCACACCAAATTACAAATACATAACAAGGCTCACATGAACATAACAGAATATATTACTAAAAAAATATTTAGTGAGTCATGCACAGTAAAGATGTCTAATTGCAAAGCCAAATTTCTAATGTGAGCAACCTACTTGTATTGAGGTCTGGTTTCAAGGACGACGCTCACCCAGCAGGCTTCATAGCTCTCTTTCTTCCACTGGTTCTCCTCCTGAAGATCACACCAAGGAGTTCACCAGGTAGCAGCCTCCTCTGCTCACACAGTGCATGCTGAGGTTGTGTCAGTAGCTCAAATTTTAGTAACTTGTTTCAAGATGAATACCCTCTTTCACATGGGTCCCACTACAGATGAATAAAAGTCAAATCATTGCTATCAGTCAGTGTGTGTGTTAACTCACTCTCAGATGTGTGTGTGTTGGGCAATGTTCTTAAATATCCAGTCTTGTTTCTATTTTTACTCCTCTGTGTCACATTGTAGTGAATGTCCCTGCTCAAGACATCTCTGTAAGGTTGGTTTTCAGCTGAAATTAAACTTTAATTCTTTCCATGATGTGATCCAACCAGAATAATCCAAATGAAAGCTGAACATGAACCCCTCTGACTTCATCTGTTGAATTCTTTTAGTTTTAACTAAGAATTCATGTTAAATATTAACATTCAGTCAATAATTAGGGAGTCATAAGGCATGTTACAGTGGAGTGCTACTTGGTTTGCATATACACTTTTTCTGGTATATTGTATGTGTATAAGAATGTTTAAAGGTATGGGGGCGTGTTAATTCATCTCTGCGTGATGACAGAAAATAAGAAATGACTAATCTGGTTGAATGTGATGTATATAAGGCTCGCCCATCTGATCAGGTCAGAGAATCTGACCTCTCGCTCCTCAAGTGTCTCTCACATGTTTCTGTGGGGAAACAGCTGAAGGCAGTTAGAGTGCTAACTGACACTCACAATCTAACTCATTAATCCAAAGCTGCGTCAGGTCCTCGGCTGAAATCACCACGTTTGAAAGGCGCTCTGTCGTGGTTGTCACTGCTACAGAGGCTCAGTGGAGTGCATTCAGGTTCCTTAATAATTAAATAGATGATGAACAAGGAGTGGTAACAGTGAGTTTTGAGTTTAATAGATGACTTTGATTTTAGCTGGAATGACGTAAAGGACAGATGAAAGGCAGGTTGTCAGTATACTGGCAATCGGTGACTGCCACGATTTAATCCTGTCATACTGTTACTATGGGGGTTCCCTCTATCAAAAAAGACAAAATAATGCGGTCAGAAGTATGTTCAAAAACAATCCCAATTCCAGTGTAAAATGTAAATGAAAAACAGAATGCAATGATAAGCAAATCTCAAACTCGTATTTTATTCACAATAGAACATATCAAATGTTTAAACTGAGAAAATGGACCGTTATAAGCAAAAAGAACTACTAGCGCATTTCGAAATCGACAGCAGCAACACGTCTCAAAAAAGTTGGGGCGGGGCCATGCTTCCCACTGTGTAGCATCCCCTCTTCTTTTAACAACAGTCTGTAAACATCTGGGAACTGAGGAGAGCGGCTGCTGGACCTTCTGGGACAGGAATGTTGTCTCGTTCTTGTCTGATAGAGGATTCTAGCTGCTCAGCGGTCTATGGCGTACTTTGTCATATTTCACGATGTACTTTCATGTTCACGATGTGCCGAAATTTTCTTAGTTGGTGAAAGGCCAGTTAATCACCCAGACTCTTCTACTACAAAGCCGTGCTGTTGTAATAGCTGCAGTATGCGGTTTAGCATTGTTTTGCTGAAATATGCATAGGCCTTCCCTGAAAAAGACATCATCTGGATGGGAGCATATGTTGCTCTAAAATCAGTTTATACCTTTCAGCACTCGTGGTGCCTTTCCAGCCAATGTGCCAGCTGCCAATTCCATGGGCACTAATGCACCCCCGTACCATGAGAGAAGCAGGCTTTTGAACGGAGCACTGATAACAAGCCAGATGGCCCTCTTCTGGCCTTCACATTTTCCAGAAAGAATTTCAAATTTCAGTTCATCTGACCTCACGACACTTTTCCACTTTGGGAAGGGTGGCAAATCCAGCTTTATCAAACTGTGAGGGGGCAACTGAATCAGAGAGTGTTTGATGGTGTGACTGAGGCAACGGAAGGCATGCTGGACTCATCCCAGCAAAAACAGTCCACTCAAGCGACACATGAGCTACTATTACGTGACTTTGGTTTAATGCCGGATCCTGATTAAAAAGAAGTTGTGGCTGAAGCTGTGTTGCTTGTTTGTTTGTACACACAAGTATCTAATCCTGTTAAGGAGGGAGCAGAGCTTTCTACCACACACCATTCTGCAGCCAGTCTAATCAGCGACTCTGATAAGCATTACAGCATGACAGCCATTATTTGGCTTTAAATGTGTCAGGGCTTAAAAACATCAGCGACAGCACCTCTCTCGTCACTAATAATTGTGCTTGCATGTGTCTATTTTTAAGTTTTCAACCCCCTTTAGAGGTGAGAGCACACAGCTGAGTTTAGGCAGAGGGTGAAAAAAAGTTGTACATTTCCTTTAAAGAATCAGTAGCATCCTCACAGTGCTCCGAGGACTGGACAACATTTCATAAACACTTTTGATGTCTCTTCCTGTGCCACGAAGCAGGATTCGTCATTCACCTTCAACCAAAAGACCAAAGTGGATGTTTTCAAATAAGGAATTTATTGTCAAAACATCAAGTATTATGCAGTAAATTTATGACCATAATCCAACAGACTTGGCTTTGACAGTTACAAAAATTTAAGTATGATATCATCAACTCCAAAGGCATATTTTCTACTGGACCCACACAACAATAACACACCGAGTTTACCAGTGAAGAGCGGAAACATATGCTTGATGTTTAGGGATTCACTAAAGCTCCCAGGATCAGTTCTGAACATGCAGATTACGTTTGCAGAAGCAAAAGTGACTCAAAGACGACCTGAAATATACTGCTCATCATGTTATGTGTCACGCACCATCAATAGCTGAACCACGCAGGCCTCTTCCTGGACCTCTCCACTATCCTCTTGTCTTTGTCCTGCTCTTTTGCCGTTTCCCCCTCATACAGGATGACAGTCTCCACAGTCGGGGCCTTCAGCGGGCCTCCTTCCATGGCTTTAATCTGCTGACGAATCACAGCGGTCTCCCTGCACACCTTAGCGTAACAGAAGCCACAAAGGACGTGCTTCTGCTTCAGGTGGCCGCACTCTGGACACGGCTCGATGTTGTTCTGAGAGAGAAAGAGATGCAGGGAGAACAAACAGGGTCAAAGGGTGTCAATGGCTGCTTTTCTAAATTCTTCTGATACATCTTTGACATTTCTGCACCGCAGTTTCTGGTCACTTCATGGTCAACACCCATTACATACACCGAGCAATGTGTGATCATATACGGTAGCATTTGCACATATTTTTTTGTGTTGTCCCAGAAAATCATGAGGCTCAGATATTACTTTAAAATAATGCCAGTTAAGCTTGTACACAAAATAACTCAAAACAAAAAAAAAATTTTTTCAAAAAAACCATAATCTAATGTATATTTAAACAAAACGTGACTGATGTTATGATTTGAGAGGAGCCTTTTTAGCCTAAAGGTCTTTCTGTTCAGCAAACAGGAGAGCTGCAAAACACACACACACACACTGAAGATGGGCACCTGAGTTTAGTGTGACCCATTCAGCGTCTTCCAGTTTGATCCATTTAAAATATCAATTTCTGGAATTTCACAGAAATACTTTCTACTGAGAAACTGTCTCTTTCAAAACTGTCCACAGATCTATGGAAGTCACCCCACCTGGACCTAACCTCAACGAGTCAGGTTCCCTCTTTCAATCCCAAATGTAACCACTGACTAGTTGTACTTTGGTTCCAGCATCTATCCATCTATAGGAATGATTTTGTAAAGATAATCTTGAAGGCCTTATTTGCCACAAATCAAATATCTATAAATCTTTGATGACCAATTTCAGTCAGTCAGTGAAGTTACATACAGGCGAGACAAAAGAAGTTAGAATAAGGAAAAGAGGTAGAAATGACCCACTGAGATGATCCAAGTTCTGTGGAGTTTTACCTTGACTTTTATAAGTTTGCTCTCAGCTCTCCTCCTGGTGCGGTTGACCTCGATTGTGCGCCTCTTCTTGGGTGCTGCCATCCACAGGATGCCGTCCAGGAAGCCAGGGGCCTGCTCTGGGCTCTGCTGCTCCTCCGGCTGTTGCTCCTGGTTGAGCTGAGGCAGGAGGCCGGGCCCGTTCACGGCAGCCAGCTCCGGAGCTGCACGTAGCGGGAAATAACATAGGAGTCATTATGACTTCACCTCCACTGAGACTGCAAAACAACTGCAAAATATTAGAGACGTCAACTGGGAACTAACGTTACTGCCAGACAACCTTTGGTGGGATTAAACTCCCTATATGTGTGTGTGTGTGTGTGTGTCCATCGTGGACAGAAGATAAAGTATCAGCAGGAGCTGGTCTGGTTCACTCACCCAGGTGCGCTTCTAGTCCGGCCGCCTGGATAAGTCTGCTTTCAATGTGCCGCAGAGAGCATCTGAGGCTGTGTATTAATGCGGCTAAATTCATCATTTTGTCACCAGACCGCTTTCTCTCCTTCCAACATGTCAGATAGCTCACGGTCACTGAGGAGCCTACGCCGTCAATCAGCGACGCCAAGCTGCGCTTCGTCTGTTTCACTTCCGGCACACAAGAAAGGGTTTGGCGCGCGGCTGCCACCCAGCGGTTACCAATGGTTAATGCGTGAGTTTGACTGTGTGCGGTGTGAGTGCGTTTCTGTCCGTGTGCGCATGTGCGCTTTCCCACTGGCCCAGACAATCATGTTGCACTATTTACACTTGGACCATTTGCACACACACACACACACACACACACACACACACACACACACACACACACACACACACAAAACATACCCTGTATTATTACCATTGGTTATATTTTAGTGTAAATACTTGTTACATTCCAATATATAGTATGTATAGTAGTAAATGTATAGCATGTATATTGTAGTGCATATATTTTGCTACATTTTATATATTTTATTTAGACTGTATATTGTTAATTATTCCACCTCCATTTTACCTCAATGCACATTTTTGATTACATTTTTATTGATCATTCTATTTATATCTTCTTGTGCTATAGTGTAAGAGTAGTCGTCAAAGCATTTCACTACTAGTTGTGTATGGACATGCATGTGACAAAAACCTTTGATTTGATTTATTTATTGTTGTTTTATTACTCCACCAGAAGCTCTCACAGCTTGTAGTGCCGGCCTCCACCTGTCAGTGGATCTACAACTTCCTCACTGACAGGAGGCAGCAGGTGAGGCTGAGGAGCATCAGTTCCCCCACCCTATCCATCAGCACTGGCGTCCCCTCGTGGGTGTGTACTTTCTCTATCTGCTCTTTTCTCTCTACACCAAAGACTGCACCTCAGAGGATCTGTCTGTTAAACTTAACACAACGGCCTCATCAGGGACAATGATGAGGCCACCTACAGATGTGAGGTGAACCAACCTGTCCTCTGATATGGTCAGAACCACCTAGAGCTTAACTCAGTCAAGACTTTGGAGATGACAGTGGACTTTAGGAAGATACCCCCACCCCCACCCCGACCATGCTTAGACAGTGTCTACTGTGAACTCATTTAAGGAGCCTCAGGAGCTACTGATCATCTTCTACACCTCCATCATCCAGTCTGTCCTGTGTGCATCCATCCTTGCCTGGTTTGGATCAGCCACCAATCAGGACAGGAACAGACTGCAATGGGCAATCAGGTCTGCAGAGAAAATCATTGGTGCCAACCTGCCCTCTATTCTGGACTTACATCAGTCCAGAGCTAAAAAAACAGGCAGGCAGCATCACTGCAGACCCCTTACACCCTGGACACAAACTGTTCAGACTGTCTCTCTCTGGTAGGTGCTACCACGCTCTGCACACTAAAACTAACAGATATAAAAACTAAATACAGTAGATCCATTATTACTTGCACTACCAACTGCTGCTGTTACACTCACAACTGTAAAAAAAAAAAGACCTTATTTATGTATATAACACCCCAAGAGTGAAATTTTCTGAAGCTAAATTCAGAGTGTGTTCATGGTGAATAACGCTGATTCTGATTGTACTTTATTTTATTTTAAGATATTTAAATATATGATGTATTCAGAATATTGGGAACAACGGTGCCAACGTTAATAACAAAACAGTGGAAATGACTAAACTCTCAGGTTAAATGAAATGCAAAGTAAAAATTATATGAAAATGACTCACAAAATAAGAAACATTGATATCGCAGGCGAGCACACAAGCTCACACAAGGTGGCGGTATACACCCGGAAGCGCGTTTGCTAATCCCCAGTATATCAGAGTGGAAGAAGAAGCTCAAGATGGCGGAACGCGGCTACAGTTTCTCTCTCACCACATTTAGGTAAACTTTGTCAAAATATGGTTAAAACTGAGTAGTCGCCTCGAAACATAGGACATGTAACGGTTGCTTTCTAATAACAGTATAATCAGATGTGCGTAGTGGTTTGTATTTCGGTGCGCAGGTGCGGTTTGGCAGCGTTGGAGGTGGTGCACCGTCATTGCCGGATAATGAATCGACTGACATCGCCTGTTAGCATGGTGGCTAACAGTTTTATTTTAAAATCAACGACTCAGATTGTCAACTTTATGGAACCCTATAACGGCAGCTCGTCTGTTTTTATTGCGGAACAGCGGCTGAGCAGACTGAAACGGACAGCTCCGTTTTAAATCCCGGACTTGTAGAGACTAAGTCGGCGTTATGTTAGCGTAAATGAGTCAGTTGTTTGAGGATTTTACTTTCAGTTTCGTCTTTGTTGGTTACGCTATTCAGGCTTCCAAGCACCAAAGGCTTTTCTGACTTCATCGCCGCTTCACATCATAATCAGGCTGCTGTTGTGTTTTTTTTCCCTGCAGCCCCTCCGGTAAACTGGTCCAGATCGAGTATGCTCTGGCAGCGGTGGCGGCCGGAGCCCCCTCTGTGGGCATCAAAGGTGAGAAATCCTGCAAATCTGCGCTCCAGAACTCAACTGTGGCTTTCCCAAAGTGCATCTGTCAACATGTTAGAGACAGAAAGCACGCTTAAAGGCTATGCATACCCACGCACAGTCGAAACGGCTGCACTTTAATAATTGTGATGCTCTTTTTTTGGTTTTCTAGCTTCCAATGGCGTTGTCCTGGCGACAGAGAAGAAACAAAAGTCCATACTGTATGATGAACAGAGCGTCCACAAAGTGGAGCCCATCACTAAACACATAGGCATGGTCTACAGCGGCATGGGGCCTGATTACAGGTAGGAGTTTTGCAAACAAGATGCTGGCGCAGAGCTTTCAGGCTGATGTGCAGTTGCAGAGACTGAGTCATGAGTATATACGTGTCTGATGTGTTACTAGGATTCCGTTGTCTGTGCATGAAAAATGACTGCAGAAAGTTACTTGCACAAATAGACTAACAAATGTGTTATGCTGGCAGGGTTTTAGTGCGACGAGCCCGCAAGTTGGCTCAACAGTACTTTCTGGTTTACCAAGAGCCCATTCCCACAGGCCAGCTTGTCCAGAGGGTGGCCTCTGTAATGCAGGAGTACACACAGTCTGGGTGGGTATATACTAAGAAGCTCTCATACACACACTGCTGTTTACTATCAATATGCTTTAGGGGTAGGTTAATTGTGTTTAGATTTGTTTTACATTCCTATTAAAAAAAAAAAGTGGGTTACCAGTTTTGCTATTTGAATGTCTTCAGAGTGAAATTATTAATTATGAGTGAAGTAATGAATGAAATTATTAAGTGTCATTTAATATTCCTTCTTTTTTTCCATCCCTAGTGGAGTGCGTCCGTTCGGCGTGTCGCTGCTGATAGCCGGATGGGATGAAGACCAACCTTACTTGTTCCAGTCGGACCCTTCTGTACGTTCTGATGTTTGTTCATTTGCAGAGAAGCACTTTGAGCTTTCAGAGCTGCCTACAGCTCAGAATTAAATAATTTATTATGCTTTTTAAATTGCTTTATATTCCAGGTGCATGTCATGTTGCTCATCTAAAGAGTTTCATTCTGTTTATGACCAACAGGGTGCGTATTTTGCCTGGAAAGCCACAGCCATGGGGAAGAACTATGTTAATGGAAAAACATTCCTTGAAAAAAGGTACAGTTAATGAGGAACTCATTTCCCCCGTTTTTTAACTTATTATTACAGTTTTGGATGTTTGTATGAATCTTTGCCAAATAAGGAGGTGAGCAAATGTAAAAGACTTCTGATACCATTGCGTGTTTTCTTTATACGGTGATGTGCTTAAGGCCCGCTCCAGGCGTTATGCGCTTATGAGTGATACAGCTCAAAAGCATTGGGTGTTGCCCCCTCGGCAGGCTTCCAGATGTTGGCCAGTTAGAAGAAAATGAGCATTTACAGACGGGAGCCTTTCACAGCTTGTTTCAGGTAGCCGTAGCCTCCAGTGCTTCAAGCTGCAGTGGGAGATTTGTATATGATTTGTATGAGAAGATGACCATACAGCTCACTTGATTTTATCATTTTGATTTATGGTTTCAGACGCAGTTAAATTACAGCATGATTCTAATTTTGGTCACATTCAGAGTGTAATAGATTATAAGGTTTAAATGCGAAACTCAAAGCTTAATGTTGATTCATTTCAGTGTTTTTCTATTTAATGAGGGTTTAAATCTCTGGACCGAGCTTGGTATTTTGGACTGGTGTATTTGATGCTTGTAGTAAAAGCTGTAGTAAAAGCTCTGTGCATTTACTATGGTTGTCTCATGTGTAAACGGCGGTCGGAGTGGTATATCTCGTTCATGGTTTATTTTAAAGCATTTTGAGCCCTTTACAAATTAACTCTGGGCCTACTTTAAAGCAGCCATTTCCATACCTAAATAAAAGAGAATCATTAACACCACAGCACTATTTAATGCAAAAAAGGCTGCAGTGAAGGGTCTATTGTTTGAATGGGGGAAGGGTGTGACCACTTTGTTTCCCTTCCTCAGGTATAACAATGACTTGGAATTGGAAGATGCCATCCACACAGCCATCCTGACATTAAAGGTATGCTGTTTGTAACCAAAAAACAGCTTAGTGGATCCAGCTTCACATTAGTTATTGGACCCATCTTGTCTTTGTGTTTCAGGAGAGTTTTGAGGGTCAGATGACAGAGGAGAACATTGAGGTGGGGATCTGCAATGAGGCCGGCTTCAAAAGACTCACCCCAGCAGAGGTGAAAGACTACCTGGCTGCCATTGCGTGAACATGTCCCCCATCCACCCAGCCACATTCAAGATAAAAGCCAGCACAGTAGCCAATTGTGTCATGACACACTTTTTTGTAAACCCATTATAAAGATAATTTGGCCGCATTGTTTTACGATCACACAGTTTCTGTTCCCAAAACATGGGCGGAAAACGGCTGTCACTTGGTCATATTCAGTATTATTAATGCGATATGACAGGATCAGACAGCCTGTTGACCATCACTACAGGCTGGCTGCCCAGACCCATTTAAAATTAATGAAACATCCTTTGTGCGTGTGCACAGTGTATGTGCATTGACGTGTGCAAATGCATTGACTAAACTCTGCCAGCGGCGTTGAGATAACAGCCCTGTTATATTAAACGATTGGCATTGTTGCCTCACACACACTGGCGCTGTGAAATGTGTCAGTTGGCTACTGTGCAAATGAAAAGGAATGTGGACTCTGATGAGTGAAATCTCAAGTCTTCCATTGAATCCTAGTTTTCTTATTGCTCATTACTGTCGAAAGGCAATCCAAGGCAATCCTCACACTTGGTGTTGCATGACGTGGACTGGGTTTAAAATGTAAATGAGCCTCACACTTCTTAGAGCTCAGGAGAAGCTTTAGTTTGCATCTCTGAGGGATTAATTTGTCCTCATCCCCTCTGAAACACACTAAGAGGATAAACAAAAGGAAGCAAATAGGGAGGATCTAATGGAAAGTTTTGAGATTTTACAATCAGGATTTGATTGCCTGTACAGCAGTTTTACCTTTTTTTTCAGACTACCAACATTTATAGACTTTGTATTTTCTTCTGTTCTGGCATCTGTCACTTATTCAAATAAAAAACAATGAGTTGTGATGACTGCGTGTTTAATGTGTGTTCCTTGATTTTTGAAACGGCAGCTTTAACGCGGTATAATGCAACCTAATCTGTGAATGGGCCATTTGAATGGCTGTGCGCGTAAATGAGCGCGCTCTAGCATGAAACACCGTTTTCGAATTGTATTGTATCCCTCCGCTTGTTGATGTTTTTACAAATACTGCGACTGTTGCAGCACCGGCTGTGGCGACCATGGAAATGCGCTGCGTCGTTGATGTGATTAAAATGAAACTACTTTATTTATTAGTTTATTTCATTTGATGTGTGCAGTTCGTCTTAGTCCTCCGTTTAAAATTGTGGTAGGACTATTTTTCCGAGCGGCAGCTCGTTGCCGCTTACCTCATAACCTCTGATGACGTTTATGGCGCCAGAAATCAAGGCTTTAGTGAGGAGCTCATGTGAGTCAGCTGGTGGATATATACAGTTATCTGTAATATGTCAGCGGTACTGTAAACGCCAGACATTTTAATGTAGACTATCAGTTTATTGCCCGTAGTTAATATTATTGTAAGGTTGTTTAAGAGCCAAGATGGTGGTACTACGCAGCAGCAGCAGTGTCGGAGCGGAGCCGGTAGCGACAACGCCGAAGAGGAGGTCGATCGAGTTGGATACGAGCTCCGAGTTTCTCTCGCTGCTTCCCGCGTCGCAGAGAAAGTCCGCCCGGCTGACCCGGGCTTCCCGAGACCTAAATGACAGCTTTAGCAGCCCTGAAAACCACCCGGCGAATGTGAGTGTACACTGAAACAACAGGTCGGATCAGTAGATAAGCGTTTGTTGGGTGAATAAGTTGGCTATTAATTTAACTTTGCTGTGCTAGTTTTGCTAGCGTGCTAAGCTGGCTATTAAACTCTCTTACTGACATTTCCCATCATGATTTGCTGAAACAGTCATAGCTGTTGATTGTTATTTTTTTATTCGTGTGGCAACCATTTATAACCACAGCTTAAGTTACATCTTTACTAAATAATCTTGGTGTTTTGCTATCAAGCACCACTGTAGGTTGTCCTGCGAATTTAAACCACTGGTGGAAGTTAAGTGTGTTTGCACTGTTAGCAGAAGGATCGCTAGGACTTCTGTTCACTGAGTAATTCTTCATTAGCCTTTGTCTTAAACCCATCTCCTGCTTTATAAAAGAACAAGAACTTTCTAAATCTGGTTGATGGAAAAGTAGCTGCAAGCACAGAGGTCAGCAGCACCACCACAGGGGCAGACAGTGGTTTAGTCATTAAAGAAGACCTAGATACTATCGTGTTTATTGCACAGGAACGCAAGTTTATAGCTTTTCACTTCCACCCAGCAGTGTCCTGTTTGCACTTGTCAGAGCTGCTGTGTGCCGTATTTACTTTGAATTAATTACCCGTAGCTCATTAAATATTTGGAGTTAAATACATTGTGTGAGCTAATATAAGATACTGTATCTGAAGGAATTTAAGTAACATAATTATGTAAATTACTAATACTTTAAATAAATCAGTCCTTTAGGTACATGGGTGATAACTGATTAGTAGATGTGTATTCTCTAGGCATGAGGTTTGTATGCATCTTCAAGTTAATCAGTAACTGCACTTCTTCCATCTTTTTCAACTCTTACTACATGTAAACTGTAACTCCACTGTGACTATTAGGGACATGCTGATATGAAGCAGGAGGAGGGCAGTGGCCTCCACCACTCTCTGAGAACCAGAGGACAAAGAGTTAAATTGGAGGTCTCGTTTGCGGACACGAGACCCAAGACCAGTTCCCCTGTGGATGAGGACAAAGTTGGAGGCTGCTGTACCAGGTAATGCAGTACGCTCACTTTGTTCACTGTTTAATTATTAGTGGCGCTATTTAACAAGCTCTCTGTTGCCTCTACCTGCAGAATCTGAAGGCTGCATATTAACTGTAGAAAACCAGCAACTCACTAAAATGAACTATGGTTATAAAAATACAGTGTTCATATTATTGACAGCTAGCAGACTTGAATGCCTAATTTAAATCTAGTAGTTGTTTCCCATCTAAGTTCACTGGTTATATGCAAAATTGAATCCTCAGTGTATTTCCATCAATGTTTAATTATATGAAACACAGTAATATGACCCAAGGAAATAATTTTTTTTTGTCCATCATTTGTCAGGAAATCTTCTCGGCTACAAAGAGATGGAAAGGCATCCAGTGGTAAGCAGCAAGCAGGTACGCCGTACTACAGAACTCTTGCTTTTAGATGAAAGCGAATTGAATAACACATATTTTTTTTAGCAGGTTCTGTACATCTAAGAGCTTATGTTTTGCACACCAGATGTTCCAGATGAAGTGGAGGGGTCATCCACTCCCAAGAGGAGTCGCTTTAACCTGCGAAGACCAGAAGTGGAGGAGGAAGAGGACGAGGATCATCGCTCTGTACGTCGTAGCTCCCGAATCACCAGATACAAACTGGATTCCCGTAACCAGTCAGTGCTGTATGACCGTCTCATCACTAAGTGAGTTCAGCAGCATTCACTCAGCAAATCAGTCACCTCAAGTAGTGTTTAACAAATACAATTACATACAAAGCCTGCTGATGAGTCAGTAGCTAAGCAGATATAAATGTCCTCTTCTTCTTCTTCTCTTTGTCCCTCAGCACTGCTGAAGCTGTTCTCCAAAAGATGGACGACATGCAGAAGATGAGACGCAGGCTGGGGAGCCGAGACCGAGATAGAGACACTAAAGAAGAGGTGATAACCCACACAGGAAACTTCACAGCTTTATATTGTGCTCTGTAATGATAGTGTTTTTATGCACAGTGGTTTGATTGTGTGTAACCAGATTCAAATTGTCAAGTTGCTGAATGTTTGATCTGTTTCCTCTGAGCAGCTGAGCATTTACACAAGTGGCAGAATGCAAAGGTCTCTAAGGAACAATGTGAAGACTAAAGAAACAGAGAAGGAGAACCAAGGTGAGATGGTTAAAGTTTAGTAATGTTAGGAACACAGCTGGGGAAAACTGTGCAAAGCATGCTGGTCTGGGTTTATCTCTTCAGGGGAGGATTAATGTATTGTATTTTATATGTATTTTTTTTCCTCTGAATTCAAAGGAGGGGATGAGGATGATAACGATGATGAAGAGGAGGAGGAAGATGGAGAAGATGAGGAGGAGGAGGAGGAAGAAGACGATGAGGAGGGTGAAGATGAGGAAGAAGAAAACCAGCGACGCTATGACTTCAGACAGCGAAAGACTGTGGTCCGCTATCAGGCCCCACTAGACGGTATTCTCTTCATTCAGAGCTGTGGATCGTTTCATTTAGATATATTGTTTAGCACGTGAAAGGCTTCACTCTCCAAATGTCCCCCTTTTGAACAAACGAGCAAAATTAAGGCTGATTAACCAGAATAATTGCTTGAATTATTTTTGTATTGGCATTGGTCACTGTTGAAGAAGTTTTTTGTTGTTGTTGCAGAGCCCAGAGAGACCAGGAAGCGCAGCATGTACTTCAAGGACCACCCCTCATCTACCAGGCACAGATTCAGATTCAGCTCTACAGCCCCCAGGAGCCCCTATAACAGGAGGAGAACCAGCAGGTGAGTGTGGCAGCTCAGCCACCACACATTAACCTCTATGTACAGCATTTGATCTGATGAATACTTCACTTCATTGTTTTTTGTCGTTCTTAAATTTGTACCTAATGCAAATGTTTATTACTGAATGAGGCAGGCAGGACAAATTTCAGTGCCGTACACTTTTCTTACTCTCTCAGTTTACGTATGAACTTTTTAAACCATCACTGCGATACTTGTCATCTCACACACACTTACTCAGAAAGGTTTGGCAAAAACTTGATTTAAAACTCTTACAGATTCTTTGACACCAACTGCCATAGCATTGTCTTTGATAGCTGCTAGAATGATCACTGCATGTCACATCCATCCTCTTTTCTTCCTCTTTTTTCTTCCTTGCACCATCAGGAGTAGTTCTGAGAGGTAAGACCCTCACTACTTGTTCTTGTGAGTGTTTACAGTAAGTTTGTGGCTTGTCTTTAATAGAGGCTCTCTTTGTTAGCGCTGTAGCTAACCAGAGCTTACCGACAGCTCTCCGGCTGTTGGTAAATAGCTCATTTGAGTTTATATAATTATGGCAAGTTCTGAGATGATGAACCAATCTTCATTCAAATGTTGTGCACTGCCGTGCATTTTTTTTTTTTTTTTTTAATGGCCTTTTGTCAAAAGTCTGACTCTTTAGGTCATGCGTGAATAATTTTATGTTATGTCTCATAACATTTCAGGTAGAAAATGGAAAAACTTGATTTGTATATTCTTTAATTAGTATTAAAGTGCCCCTGTTGCTCATTACATAGTAAATGTCACTAGCTTATTATTTTAGTTTATTTTAGTGTTTATATTAGATTTGAGAGCTTCCTTTTTTTTTTTTAAATGTGTACTTGTTTTCATTTTTGCACATATCATCAGAAACATCCTCAACTTTAAACACTTGTGAATGTTGTGTGGTTGGTTTGTCCTCACGGGCCTTTGAGTTTTCTGTAAGTGAAGCTCTACTTATGTGTTGCTCAGGTGTCGTTAGGTGATGGTATCATTTAAAGCGGGTGGATGAGTCACTCCTGTGTTGTTGTTGCACTTGTACGAATCAGATATCACCCCCCCCCCCGTGTATGATTTTTACTAATGAATGATGATTGATGGTGTTACTTTGGTTTTTGTTTGTAGCAGTTTGTGTGTGGATCTGTAATCCTGTTGCAGAGAGTGACACGCCTACATGCTGGTAGATCTCGTTCATTTAAAATAAGCCGTGTTCGCATCCTTTGATCTCACAGGAGGAGGCATGCCATCCACAGCAGCGACTCCACATCCTCCTCCTCAGACGATGAGCAATTCCAGAGACGGAGGAGTAAGAACAGGAGCCGGTCGGTCAACAGGTGAGAGGAGCAGGTGTCACACTGCATGGCTGGAGGTTTTTTTTTGTTTGTATTTTAATTCTTGCAGTTTAAAATGAGACACACAAAAAAGAACTTGCAAAAATTGTCCTAAAGAAAAAAGTCTTGTTAGTTTTTGTGACTCATTAGTGAAAATAGTCATCCTGTTATGTAGTCATGGAATGTAAGATTTACAATTTTTGTATACATTTCCTGCAGATGTCTACCTATGAACCTCGTGAAAGAAGACCTGCTCGGGATCCACAAAGACAGGATGAAGATCGGATCCAGCCTCGCTGATGTGGACCCCATGCACATCGACAGGATGGTAAGCAGATGGATGTATTAACAGACACAAAGAAGATGTTTCTAAAGGCCTCTGACCAAACAGGGTCCTGACAGCAGCGTGA
>JAMQGT020010881.1:0-56501 GCA_024447675.2 Pterophyllum scalare | reverse complement strand
TAGGTGTACCATAGTACCATGTCATTATACATACAGCTACTTATTCCTTTGGATGTGGTTTAAATGCACTATTATTTTTTTCTTCTTCCTCTCTCTGGGTTACTGAAGAGTTTTTTATGGGTATTTGTTTAAGTCTATTTTTTGAATATCTGAGTCTGAATCTTATCGAGCTGTCCTGGGATTCTGCTCTTGAAGTGTATTTTCTGTGAGGAAAAGTTAAGGTCTCTTAATGGAAGTTTCCTCTGACAAGATATTTTACATTTTAGCTCTTCAGAGGAACGCCTGCTCAAAATGCAAATCATATCTGATCCAATGGAAAAAAAGAGAGACTGGAGCAAGAAAAACAGGAAAAATCGCTTCACCAGTCCTTTCCACGAGCCCGCCATAAAGACAAAAGTGGTTAATGTTAACCTGCTATCAAATATGTCATTCGCAACTATAGCTCAATAAACATATGCACAAGTGGACATTTTGAGTTCTTGTAACAATCTCCTGTTCATTAGTGATCAGTGAAGGGCCTGTGACTTTAAAAGAAAGCTCTTAAGAGCTCCTCGTGCGTGTCCTGATCCTCTGATCTTGTCAGACCAGTTCTCTCTCTCTCTCCGTGTTTGTGTGTGTGTGTGAGGGAGAGAAGGTATTTTCTGTTCCACCCCTTAAACATAAAAAAGCCGGCAGTGTTTCCGGCCTACCTGAGTGAAACTACCTCAAACGTCTCAGTGTTTGGTTATGTATGTGAAGTCTAGCTGTGGATGTGGAGTAGACAAACAGAAAGCGTTACAAAGCAAACACTCAGAGGGGAGCAGTACACACCTACTCAGACTTGTACACAGAGCAAGTTAGAAAATGACTACTCGGACTTCAATGCACAGTTCACCGAAGCGGTCACGAAAAAGTAAGAAGACGGAGCTGCTCAAACACCAGACACAAAGATGGATACCTCTGCAGACCTGCAGTCATTCTGTTACAGTAGGTCTCTCTGCATATGTGTCCTGGTTGTACAACACATCCTGTTTATTTTGTGGGCAGTGTCGTCTGGAATATCCATCTCTACCTCCCTTTGCACTTTGTTTCATTTCATTTTCTTTCTGTCTGGTTTCTCTTCATTTAATAGTATTTCGCTGATGTTTTGTATTACAGCTTACTTGTAACCACTATTGATTAAGTTTGTTAGTTTATTCACACAGCAATAAAAAAATGTCTGTTTTATTATTTTTTTGTATGATTTTTCTTTCACAGTCCAAATACATTAGCTAGTATGCTGCAATTCTTCTAAGCGAAAGATTTTATAACCACTGGACTGGGATTGGGCTGGGATATAATAAAGAATATAACCCAACTAATACTTCAGTGGTTCTTCATTATATAGCTATCAATAGTTTATAGTTTATTTGTATGAAATTACAGCACCAGCCCCTGGCAATGTTACTGTAGATAGGAAGAAAATAAAAAAGAAATAGACATAAGTGAAACTCTTTTTCAAGTGAAAAAAGTATTCTCAGGACTCTGTGCAGTCCTGAGAAAAACAAAGAGTGCACCTCTTGATTCAGTATTGAGTGTAAATACCTGGGGTCAACCATCCAAAGCAGCGGACAGTGAAGAAAAGAGGTGAAGAAAAGATTGTGGGCAGAGTGGCGTGGGTAGAGACGAGCGTCCTGGGTGATTTCCCTTCACTGTTACGCTTGCTTCCCTATCATTCACATCCATGCGCTGTTTTGCATCTACTGATTTTTATTCCTCTTTTCTCCAGTGAATACCTCCACCTCTCCAGGCTCTCTGGAGAGGTGACCTCAACTATCAGCCTGTCCATCATCACAAGAAACAAGAAGAGTCTCAGAGCCGATTCTTCGTGTAATCCCACCCCCAGCTCGAACCCATCTGTCACACCTCTTGCTGTCGTCATACATGTCCAGCGTAAACCTGCATCTATTTCCTTGATCTTCTCACCTTATCTCTTCCATTGTTTCCCTCAGTGCCAGTCAGAGAAGGCCTGGAAAATTCAACTACCTCTGGCTTCCTCCAGTGATAAATACTCCAGTACTGGGACACACAGATTTGCCAACATGGTGTGCAGCATATTTTTACAAGTTGCTACTCTTTTCTTTGCCTTATCATTTCTTTGCAAATCAGCACAAGTCACCTCAGAGCCAGTGTGGTCTTCTTCCTGGTGCTGACGATGTGGCCATGCCTGACCTTAATCTGTTCACTCGGAAAATAATTATTAGCTTACTATGATATTTTTAAGAACTTAAACAACATTGTCATATGAAATGCTATTTTATCAGGTTGTGATCTTATCCTCTGCTTTACTTTCAGTTTTTGTCTCTCTCTCTCTGCTGTACAGCCCTGTAGCCATTCTTCTTCCATTTGCACTGATAGACGAAAAATTTGGTCTATCAGTGCATGACTGGAATTTAGTTCATTCCACCCCCTTTGCTCACAGCACTCTTCTTCTTCCACAGCATGGGCAGGCATGAATCCAGACTACACAATGTATTTATAACACACTGTGTTAATTTATGCAGAAATTGGACCCAAACACAAGACTCAAAAACAGATGGGATACTTAAAACAAACAAAATCCTCAAAACTTTTTCTTGGATTAATTGTCAAAGTTCATAAATGGCAAGAACAAAACTAAAGCAGCCACCAAAGACTATCTAACATATGAATTAATTAATATCTGACTCTTAGATGGACGAACTTGTGCAGAATCACATGGCTTACTCTATCCAGGAGGAGGGTGGAGATGCCAACTGGCAACTGGTAGCAGAGGAAGGGGCGATGAAAGTGAGTATGGATAATAGAAGCTCTTACTAATCATTTCGCGTCTTTACTGTGAATAATTAAATATGTAATTATGTTTATAGTATTCTGTCTCCGGCTTTTTGTAACAGGTATACAGGAGAGAAGTGGAGGAGAACGGCATCATCCTGGATCCCCTCAAAGCTACACATGCTGTCAAGGGGGTAACTGGACATGAGGTCTGCCACTACTTCTGGGACACTGCAGTCCGATTGGACTGGGAGAGTAAGATCAGCATTTTGTCACATCATATTTGAACTATTTGACTTTCTTTGTGTGTTAATGCCATAATCAACACAATGAACTCTTTCTCCCACAGCCACCGTTGAAAATTTTCACGTTGTGGAAAAGCTCTCTGATAATGCCATCATTGTGTATCAGGTTCACAAGGTATACTCAGTCCACTGAGTCCAGTTATATTACACAGCCTGTTTTTGATTGAATGCCTGCTGAATGTGTCTTCTGTGTTTTAGACAGTGTGGCCTGTCACTAAGAGAGACGTACTCTTTCTGTCGGCCATCAGGATGATTCCACCAAGAAATGAAAATGAACCAGACACATGGCTGGTCTGCAACTTCTCTGTGGACCACGACGATGCCCCTGTGAGATTAACCCTCAGAGGCTTACTTTGTGTTGTTAGCAGCACCAGACTATTTTGCACTATTCATTTCAAAGATAACATTGTTCATTTAAAATGGGCATATCATGTAAAATCCACTTTTTTAGCCCTTAAATACTTTTTTGTGTACTTTGAGTGTGTAGGAGTGCAGGAAATTTAAATTAATTCTCTCCCGGTGCTGTGTAGATATCTTTATATTCTTTTTGGGTCATATTTTTCAGCCTGTTCAGTTTTCTCTATTCCCTATTACGTTTCCTTGTCTATTACATCACAGTATTTGCTGTGGAACTGCTAAACAAGGTCATGGACTTCCTGATTACCAAATTTGTGAATCCACCATTTTTTTCCCGCAGCAATTTTGTATTCCAAGTTCAGTTATGCCAAAGTTGCAAGTACACAAGTCAAAATGTTAGGTTGTTGGGTGCATTAAGCCACACGGTTACTTACATCGCCCCCTGGCATCAGAGCCTCTTTGAAGTGCTTGTTTCTCTGCCACTAGATAATCGTATCGCTGCTATCAAACTACAAAAATGGCCTAACGGGGTGGAGTGGAATGCTCTGCGATGTGGAGGGGGGCAAGGCATGAAATGTCTCATTTGCATTTAAAAAGACCGCATCAAAATGAGCTGCTCTAAGACGCCCCTCAGAACAGGTGTAAAAGAGGGGTCTGCAGAGCTACAATAACAAGGAATTCAGACCAAAACATTGCAGTTCTGCTTTATATAGTCCACAAGTGAATGATTTACATATGAAAAGGAAGGATTTAAAAGCATGATATGTCCCCTTTAATACTCAAGAACTTCATTTTACTTATTTTGCTGATTTGCTGTTTGGCAAACAAACAAAGCAGATCAGCACGGTGGTGGAGGGGTGATGATTTAGGCTTGTTCTGCAGCCACAGGACCTGAGCACCTGACAGCCATTGACTCGACCATGAACTCCTCTGTATACCAAAGTATTCTAGAGTGAAATGTGAGGTCATCTGTCTGACAGCAAAAGCTTGGCTGAAATTGTGTCATGCAACAGGACAATGATCCCAAGCACAGCAGCAAATCTACAATGGCTCAAAAAGAAAGCAAAAATCAAGGTGCCGCAATGACTCAGTCAAAGTCCAGACCTCAACCTGCTGTGGCGGGACCTTCAGTGAGCTGTGTAGAAGTGAATGCCCGCAAACCTAAAGGAGCTAGAGTGTTTGGGGAAAAAAAAAAAAGGTGCCAAAATTCCTCCACAATGATGTCAGAGAATGATAAAGTCATTCAGAAGATGATTACTTCAAATTATTGCTGAATCCTAGTTTTAAGCACTTGGGGTAAAGGCAGCTGAACTTCTTTTTAGGTCCCTGAAGATGTTTCACCTCTTTTGAGAGGCTTGGCTCATTTGACAGTTAATGATTCATATGATGACAGGGTGGGTCAACAACTCTCAGGATCACTCCTAACGTGACAAGCCCATTAAGGGTTAAATGGACCTTTAGGACTTCTGCAGCCTCTCAGATAACACCTGAAATGTTTTCATGAACCTAAAAACAAGTCCAGTTGCCTTTAGCTCAAGAAAAAACTATTTATTCATTTGTTTATTTTAACTTTCAGCCCACAAACCGGTGTGTTCGTGCCAAAATCAATGTTGCCATGATCTGCCAAACGCTGGTCAGCCCACCAGAGGGCGATAAAGAGATCAGCAGAGACAACATCCTGTGCAGGGTCAGCTATGTTGCCAATGGTAAGTACCACTCAAGATCATCTGGTTTCGACCTCAGCAGCCAGCAAAACAAAGCCTCTGTCCCGTCTGGCAGCCCATACATATATATCACTCCATGAGATGAGAAAAGCACATATACATATCTTAGCAAGGTGGATGGTTAGGTTATTCAGTTTTAAAGTAAGTGGTTGTTCCAACTATCAAAGAAATTATACTTGCACTAGCTGGAGGTCGCAAAAGGGCCTAAAAGAAAAATTTTGTATCAAGTAGTTCCAGTGTATTTGGATCCAATTTGACAAACTTTCAGTTAGTTAGTGACAAATAAAGATTGTTCGTAGCTGGCTTGTCATCTTGAGTTTGTATTACTTAAACTTTTTTTTTTAATTAAGCAGACTTTGTAGAGCTGTCACAAAGATGACACAGTCCAATCTCATTTTGCAGACAAAGAGGTTATTACATTAAGTAGCGCTGCAGGGCAAATCTTGAGCGAGTTTATTCTCAAAGATGCGGGGCAGGTCGAGGGAGTTCATGTAAATACATATATATTAAACCCCCACGTCCCGCCAGAGGGCACCCCACGCTGCTGTACACGCATTGAATCACTCTGTGTTTATTATTAATAGCTTTATCATAAGTCAGCTGGAGCACACTGTTTCCTAATCATTTTTTTCTGTGTGGCTGCAGTAAACCCAGGAGGCTGGTTTCCAGCATCAATCCTCAGACCTGTGGCCAAGAGAGAATATCCCAAATTCCTCAAACGCTTCACCTCCTACGTCCAGGAGAACACTGCTGGGAGGCCCATCCTTTTCTAAATTCAAACAGGGAATCGGGACCCCAAAGACAAGTTGACTGGCAGCTACATCTTGTATAATTAATTGTGTGTGTATGTGGGTGTGTGTGTGTGTGTGTGTATATATATATATATATATATATATATATATATATATATATATATATATATATGTATATATACATATATATATATATATACATATATATATATATACAGGGGTTGGACAATGAAACTGAAACCACAATAATTTATTTGTATGGTGTAGGGCCTCCTTTTGCGGCCAATACAGCGTCAATTCGTCTTGGGAATGACATATACAAGTCCTGCACAGTGGTCAGAGGGATTTTAAGCCATTCTTCTTGCAGGATAGTGGCCAGGTCACGACGTGATGCTGGTGGAGGAAAACGTTTCCTGACTCGCTCCTCCAAAACACCCCAAAGTGACTCAATAATATTTAGATCTGGTGACTGTGCAGGCCATGGGAGATGTTGAACTTCACTTTCATGTTCATCAAACCAATCTTTCACCAGTCTTGCTGTGTGTATTGATGCATTGTCATCCTGATACACAGCACCACCTTCAGGATACAATGTTTGAACCATATATATATATATATATATATATGTATATATATATATATATATATATATATATATATATATATATATATATACACACACACATTAAGTTTAAATTGATTTTATTACAGTGAATGAGAATCATGAAAAGTCAGAACATCTGTAATTATTTTAAGACATAAGCAGTTATTTTAGCTCTATTATAATGGCTTGTCACCATTTGTTGGTCATGGGTTCATTTTGTATGTAAACTCACAATTTTCCTAAGCAGTTTACAAATTGTTACCGCTAATTTGCTTTTTATTTTGTAAATTGTTATTTACATTTATATATATACTTATGATTACACATTTCTTAACTTTTTGGGGTTTGCTCTAATCACTAGTATTACAGCTACTTGTTTTGCTGCTGCTAAAGTAACTACCATGCAAGAGGAAAGAAAACAGCTATTTACAGCAAAAGCACTGATGAGGTGTGGTACACTCCTCTTTCTTGCCCTCTCCTGTCCCGTGGACACAATGTATTGTACAGAGAAAACAGTAAGATTTTAAATGATCAATAAATGATCAGTTGTGAGAAATGTGAGTTGATTGGATGACAGAGATGGACAGAGGAAATGTAACATGACTGATGAGAAGCATTTAATTTAGACTGTGTTTTATACCATCAAAAGTTGGAGTTTTGCAATCAGTAGATCTGCATGGATGGAAAAAAAAAACATCACCCAAAACAAGGCCAATCTATGACTGATAGCGTGTGATGCCTGTCAGGTCAGATGGTATTGCATGCTGGATCAATATCTGACGGCACTGCTCTGTGTTCTGTCCTGTAATTCCATCAGTTTTGACAAGATCCCCAACACTTCTGGCTGAAATGTAGCCAGGGGTGTAAATGCAGTAGAAATGGGAAATAATTATGTGTTTTTGTGTATAATATGTAGACACAACACTGCTTTATTGCTTAGGTGCCTTCTTTATGAATAATTTATAGGTAAGTGTTTAAAAACAATTAAATCCCTTGAAAATGGTCAGGTACAATGGCTGGAATGAAAAGGAATGAAAAAGCAGCAAATGTCCACAGAAAACCTATTGCTCCAGTCCACTTTAAAAATTACAAGAAAGTCTGGCTCCTTGGATGCAAAATATCAAAAAATGAGGGGCAGATCAAGACTCCTCACCCTGGAAAAACATGCAGGCTAATGCTGCCTATCTGGGCCTAATATGTGCTCAATAAATAAAGGTTCAAAACAGTAACAATTAATGTAAACATCCACAGCTATGATATGCAATATTATTACATTAAATGCTTTGAACATTCAAAAGGCAGACACTGAATTTTAAAGGTTTATTTATAGGAGTCTCTTCTTTATATAAATATGCATTGTCTATACATTCAGCGATGAAAGTATATTTTCAGCAAATGGTAAAATATTGGGATTTACATAATAAATTATGGTCTCAACTGACGTGATCGTGAAGTTCAAACATTTATAGCTGGATATGATTTTGATGGAGAGGTATCCGACAGCCTCCAAATGCAGAAGGCATGTCTCAGAACTTGAACTTAAAAAGGAGATACTTAAAATCAAAGGATATCCTGAGTAAAAGCATCTTCAGTCGTGACGCAAACCTCACAAAACTAGTTCCACGTCAAAAAAAAAAAAAAATTGTACAGTGTTCGTTCATTGTCTTTGTACATGTAGTGTCAATGACAAACAAGTGTGCATTTGAACTTAAAAAAAAGTGCA
The DNA here is from genome assembly GCA_024447675.2 of Pterophyllum scalare. Classification (NCBI taxonomy): domain Eukaryota; kingdom Metazoa; phylum Chordata; class Actinopteri; order Cichliformes; family Cichlidae; genus Pterophyllum; species Pterophyllum scalare. The sequence goes on along the minus strand of JAMQGT020010881.1, from coordinate 48,264 downwards.
TGTTCACACGTCTGTGCTTATGTCAGGTAGTCCACCTGTCTAAAGCAGTGTCCTCAGAGAAATCATAACATGTCAAAAGTGTCTTGTCCTCCTGCCGTGTGCTTCACCCGAGGTCCACTTACTGTCTTTGCTCACCTCACTTACAGCTTGCTCTCTGCTGGAGCTTCACGCTCCTCTCAGGGCAGCAGAGTTAGGAAAAGCTGGTCACTTTAACTCGATCACAGTCTGTGTCTGGCATCGGTAGCTTCATCATCCAGTCTGTTCATGGGAGTCCTTCCTCGTATGGGTTGAATGTGGCTACAAACTGACTCGTGTCCTTCGTACAACACTGTTGGGCCCCTCCTCATCAGGGACAACGATGCCATCATAAATTCAGTGTAAACATTTCTCATTTTACCAGCAACTAAGGCAGTCGCAAATCATTAAAGTGTCCTTCAGATCTTTCTGAACAGCAGGAAAAAAGAACATCTAAAACACATGTATGGTGTGTATCTACCTTCTCCTCAAATATATAGCAGTTGTTTGATAGGCCTTGAAAACAGTACACATATAAAACCTAATGGTGCTGCATTGATGTATGCACTGAAAGCCCAGTCTGATGTTCAGCACGTTACACAGTATGTCACGGGGTTCCTTGGACATGTCCATCGCTGCATCTTTTAGTCCAACAACCAGGGGGAATCTCAGTGTTTCTTTTTAATGTGTTGGCAAACACAAGTGGCAACATGGATCTAGCAGCACTGAAGGTGGAGTCAAACGCCAGCCTGGCCTGTCCAATGGGGTGTGGCGATTGTCTTATGCTTGGCAGAAGAAATGAATGTTTGTAAAGCTGCTCATTTCACTGTAAAACAAATAGAATAAGTCAGTATATCCAGGTAAGGGGTGCTTTATGAATCACTGATAGCAAATATTTAAACAAGAATGACCTCAAATAAAATAAATAAAACTCACCAGGTAGACGTCAAGAACTGATCCATCATCGCGATCTATGTCCGCATCCATGGTGCTCTGCTCTGAAGTAAGGCAGATGGCACTGTCCTCCAGGGTGAACGTGGAGCTGGATGCGACGTCATCTCTGAAAGACACGGTTGCACGTTAACTTGTAGCCGGGCCTGAGGGCTTAGTGTCTGCGTCAAAGCCAGTTACAGTAGAGCAGCTGTGTAAACAGTGCTGGAAAACTGACTGAAAAACATATTTTCAAGAAACAAATCAGAGATTTATTGCAGACTCTGACGTAAAAAGACAGCAAAACCTGTCTGGTGTCAGGAGGTAGAGGCTCATGTTGGAGGCTCGAAGTCTCAGAATGAGGTCCAGCTACAGTGCAGCCTACAGAGCTGCAGGCCAGCCAATACAAATTCATAATAACTTCTAGTATTTGAACTGGGCAAGGGGGAGTTGGGGACATAAAAAAGTCTTAAAAATAGATCAAAAGCATAAATCTAGCAGTGTATAAATGTACTCTAATGATGAAATAGAGTGCTATGAGGCTTAATCCATGTATGAATCAAATATATGGATTTGAATGTAGCTGGACAATCAGGAGTAAAAAGTTTATCCTGTTTTTGTTTGCAGCTGTTTTTAGCCACTAGGGGGCAACAGGAGAACATTTTCCCCTTATGCACATCAGGCGACTCCCCCCATAAATTCAGATTTTTCTAACATATGACACACTATGTTAGGGGCTCTAAGAAATCTGACTAGAGAGAGAGCAGCACAGTGCTGTAGTTGCAAAGATAATTGATGGATATAGAGACATACAGATGAGCTCCTGCTTTAATAAAAAAAAATATAACCTAACATATCAAAAGTGTGTTACTGTAATAAAAGGCAGACCGGCTGTCAGACAGGGATTATTGTTGGCTGATATACAGTCTCCACAGTGCCGCTTGTCCTCTTTTGTCACCGTATTTGTGCAGCGTAATGGCACAGAGTAAGAGTGTGTCAAAGCTGCTGTTTAAATATTTATGAAAACAGTTGACAGAACAATGTCAAGGCAGCAGCAGGTGACTGATGAAGGGACGAGACCGGGCAAGTCACACAATGTAGCCGCAGAAAGCAAGCTGAACTCGACACTGTTGGGCACGAGTATTATTGAAAGGTGGAAGGAAAAAAAAAAAGCACAAAGGGAGGATGAGGTGCTTAGAGGCTTCTAGCAGGATGGAAATAAAGCTTTCCTCAGTCATGGTGTGGAAAAAGAAAGCGTGTTAAAGGCATAATGTAACCTGTTAATGTAACACTTTGATTATATTATAAATTAGGGCTTCAATGATTAGTCAATGCTGTGCTCTTAAAAACATTCAATAAGTGACACTTTAAGTGCTGCTGGTCGAGCCATCCAAATCTTTTCCTGCCAAGAGTCCAGTCAAATAAACCTTTTCCTGGGAAGACTTGTGTAGTCCATCTGGCACATTTTTATCTGTCGTGGGTCGGCGGCCACTATCGCACCACACATCCTGACCCATATGTTTTGTAGGAAGTGTGCATGTGTATTGAATGCATGTAGAAAAACCAGCAGGGTCACTTGCTCCATGACGCACGTCACCAATAAGTCCATGTGACGTTACTGCACAGGTAACAATAATGCAGGAGCGCCTGAGCATGTGTGTGCGCGCACATGACTTTGGGCGTGACTTCCTTCTCTTCGTCACGGTGTTTTGTAATGACTTTAAGGTGATCGACTCCAAAAGAGAAAAGAAAAGAAAAGGAAAACAAAGACACTGTACCTGTCTTCTGTTTGGTTTTCCACGTTTACAAAGATGGAGGAGGAGGAGATGGTTCCCATGGAGGAGCCCTCGTAGAAGGATGGGTTGGCTGGGACGATATCAGGACGCAGATATGAACCGAACACAGCTGGGCAGAAAAAAAGAAACAAATAATTACAAACGCAAGTTGGTCCATGCCCGGTATTCGACTCAGTTCAGTTTTACTCATATGGTGTCAATGAACACAAACTGTCATCTCGAGGTGCTTTATATTGATGGGAAAGACCCTACACAGAGAAAAGCCTAACGATTCAGCGATCTCCTATGAGATAAACACTTGACGCATGACAGGAAGAGCTCAGGATGGGGCGGCCACCTGCCACGACAGGTAGATGTTAAGGCCAAAGAAGAGCACAGAGAGCAAACCATAAAACAATATAACAATAAAAACTCTTGTGTGTTCAGACTAAATAACCCAGGTAGTGCACTTTGACCTCTACTGACGGGTGATCCCACACATTTTACGACTTTTCTCATAGCGTCTTGATAAGGACACTAAACAGTGTACTTAAAAGGAGGGATTTTCTGGAAGCTGCATTGAATAAAATCTAAATCTGATACCGGATGATTGATTCGAGGAAAAGCAAAGCGAGTGTTTTTTATCCTGTAATTCTGCTGTGTTTTCCTTTGTGGACATCAAAACCTAATGACTGACACAAAGCAGGGAATGACAGCTTAATTCAATTGATTAGATGGTTCCAATAAAACTGACTATTTCTCCATATTAGCCACTCACGTTAGAGCAAAACTGATTTCCTGCCCTCCTTGAGACCGATTCAGTAACCATAAGAGCGAGTCAGGAAGTTTAACAATCCAGATTGATTTATAGTTTGTTGCACCACAGCTAGAGATACAGTTCTAGCTGTAAAAAAGAAAAAAAAAGAGGACAAATGACCCCATGACTTATCTTTCTGCTCCACACCCGGATTTCTTCTGGTGTGTTATTGGCTAATAACTCGTTTTATCAAACACAAAAGGTCATACAGCTGCTTCATCACGTGTGGACTGAAAAGGAAGGGGGTGCTCACGCTAAAGCATGTTTTATACACACTTTGTACACAAATACTGTAACTGGTGTAACGCAAATAGGAAGGTAGCCTCTGTTTATTTCCATCAAAGCCAAACAATACATCAACCGCTGACTGCTTCCTCCTCTTGGGAAGTGCTGAGAGGACAACATTTTTATGACTGAGTGGAAGTGGTTCTTCCTGGGCCTCAAGTGTTTCTAAAAAGCTTTAATAAGCCACAAAAAGACTAGAAAACGACCAAAGCTTGACATGGCGGATTAGCAGCCAGACGTGGCTGGGATTAAAGTAAAATGTCAAGTGTTTTTATGATGGCATCAATCATCAATTCTGGTTTTCGGTTTCAAAACAACCCCACTTAGAGTCTGGACAGAATGCTTTCAAACATGGCACATATGCTAATCTGTCAAAATATATGGAAGTGAGTCACAGCAACCCGTATACTGTCAGAGTGAAACTTTGGTGAAAACCTTTTGCTTTGTGTACCTTGTCCATCCAGGCTGGCGAGGCTGCGTGCTCCTACCAGTCGGTCCCTCCTGTCCTCGCTCCTCTCATCTGCCTGCGATGAAAGGATCTCCTGTGAGGACGACTTCAGAGCAGGGATGGAAGTGCGGGTCCTCTTTGAAGGGGAGAATCGAATTGCTGCGGAGCCAAAAAAAGGAAAAGAAAGAGCACATGAATCAGGGAAAGGACCGCAATGAGACATTCAGGGACGTGGAGGCAAGGGAGACAATAACTGCAATAATTGGGAGGAGATAAATCAAAGAGACGGTTATCCTGACTGAAGCAATGTTCACACATGGAAACTTCAATGCTCCGCTTCCAAAATTAGCAGTTATTAAACTGTTATAATGCACAGTGACGTTGACACAAATGCCCCCTAAGCCACCCTTATTCCGCCTCCCGAGATGGGTGCGAAATAAAATCCTTTCCTGTCATCTCCCTCTGTCAGGACTTGGCAATGGTTAACAGCACAGCTAAATCCTCAAATCAGTATCTCAGCCATATTTATTTCCACAGGGGGTCCTGCATGGTTGCATAACATTTGTTACTATATTTGCTGTTCCAAATCAGCTTCCTGGTTTCACCTACAGCCACACCCAGGACACTGAGAACAGATGCTTTTGATAAAGCAATTACAATTTTATATATATATAATGACTAGACTGATCACATGCTTCAAAGGTTTATCCAACAGCTGACTCTAGAAGACAATAAAAGGAAAGAGAAGGGGAGAAAATACAAGGCGATGACATTTAAGAGACACCCAAATGCCCAGTAGTTCATAAGAAAAAGCCCTGCCTACAGTTTCATTCTCCTTATCAGACCAGGATTTCCAGCTTTCCACATTACGTTTCCTTCTGTACTTTCACACGTATGACTGCAATCAGTCAGCAGACTTACGCTGAGTCTTCCTGAAGACCCGTGTGCTCATGAATTTCAGGAAGCGGCTTGCATAAAACCCGGGTCGGTGGACCGAGACAGAATCCTGAGGACAAATGAGAAGGGGGGAGAAGTCAGGCTTTTATCGGAGAGCCACTGTTAGACTTGAAGAGGATGTAATGAAATAAAAGGCTCATTCATAAAAGCTGCTCCGTCAGATTTGAGCAGGCTATTAACTTACACCATCGTACACCAGGGCTTTCCACGAGTGCTCCAACTTTTTAATGAACCTGGGAAGAAACACAACAAAAAGAGTCCTTGTCACAAACGTGTCTGCTTATATAACAACTTCCCCTTTATGCTGGATCAAACCTTCCCCTTTTCCCTCTGGGCGCAGCGCAAATTGTTGCTTAACTTAAAGTTTTGCCCATAGGTTAAGCAACAATTAGCCTTTAAAAAAAGAGGACGTACACAACCTTTTCATCATTCATGACCTCACTGACACTGTGAGCGTCTGATGCCAACTAGGCTGACAAAGATTTATGTGATGCTTTTAAATCACCACAAGTTTGAAAAGCCTATGAACCAAAAAGGCTTCCCTCTCTGTTACTACACACACACACACACACACACACACACAAATCAATGTGTGGATAAAGAAGACTAACAGACCGTCATGTCCACTTAAATCATGCTGGGCAGAGAAAAAACCTTGAATGCGGAAAGTGTAGCACTTTCCATTGGCAACGGTTGGATAATTCAACATAACGCTGCACGAAAAGCAGCAATTAAAGCAGCTGCTCTAAGATAATTACGCATTTCATTGGTAATTGATCCAAAATGAAGACATTCCTACAGACATGCCTCCAGTTCTGCAGATCGAACAATGGGATCTCAAAAGATTTCATGGCGCAAGAAGTCAACAGATAAATCTCTTTATTTGTAGAAGTAATAAGAAAATGCAGTAGATCTGGTGTTTATTCAGCTTCATAGGCATCCGTACCTGTATGACTGTAGAATATCTATGATACCCAGGTAGATGAGCAGCTTTTCATCTTTGTGTGTCCTGGCAGGGATGCCGCCCATCCTAAAACAGTGTAAAAACACACCAGCATTTAGAAAACAGCTGCTGCTCAAATAAACTCAATGTGCCTCTGCACTTTTACGAGTGTTTGTAAAAGAGGCTCTTGCAGTATTTACATTCATGTGTGTGTTGCTGTAAATATGCAGAACAGTGGCTGTGTTTGTATTTTTGTAGCTATGGTTATGTGAGAGCTCGACTGTGTGTGTGAGTGTTCCGTGTAAGGTTTGAGTTGTATAACTGTCTGCAAGAGAAAAAGTAGAGATCAAGAGACAAACAGAGGAGGTGTGCGTGTGCATAATGTGTGTGTGTTTCCCCCCGCCCAAAGCTGAACAAACTCACGTGTCATCAGTGGTGAGGGCTTCAGCAGCCTTGCCGTCTCCTTGGATGGACTCCATGGCGGTGGAGTAGAGCACCCTCTGAGCCACGGGTCTCCTCCCGTCACACCCTGCCTGGCCCTGCTCACCCCCCTCTCTGTGGTCCAGGACGTGTACACCCAGCAAAAGACTGTAGTCCATGATCTTAAAACTCTCCAGCACCTATTGCAAGTCGCAACAGAGAGTCCACTGATAATTAATATCACAATGTGAATATGATTGTGTGATTTAATCTCCTGCTTCTTGAAACACTAAAGGTTTTTCTACTAGACTCTCATGATTAGGGAGTTTTTTCCTTTCATCACCCAGCACACTCAAAAGTCAGAAAGCTAGCAACAGGAAATCTCTGCTGAAACCTGTTCTGAGCTAAATAAACAAGGTGTTTCACTACAGTGAGCCACGTGTTACACACTGACCCATCTGAGGAGCCTTTTACCAAATTTCCCACAGACCCTCTGACTTCATGTCTACCAGTTCTCAAGAAAAGCCGCCCTGTGGCAAGAAAAGGGTCAAAAGTGAGGTGGGAGCTTATTCTGGGAATGGGATTGGGGTCACTGCCATGTAACCAGGCTTATTTTATGACCTAGACTGCGAAAAAAAACAAAACAAAACAAAAAAACAAGGTATGGTAATGGTTTATAATTCTTAGCTTGAAGCCATCTGCTCTTACAGAGTTGTCAGAATATAAATGGGATCGCGCCAGCAGCTACGCCACACCTATCTTTGAACTCTGCCTACATTTAAGGTGAAAACAATACCAGTCGTGCTTTCAAGGCTTGTACAGGTTCTCACAGCTCCGTGATAACTCGACAGCATTAATGTGCTGATGGAAAGAAAAAAAAAATCACAGAGAAAACAGCCTGTCTAATGAAGAGTGAATAAAACAGATGAAAGCTTTATCATTACATATTCAAACTTCCATTCCTATACTTTGTAGAATAAACTGATATGACCCAGAATCCCGAGGAAAATAAAGTTAATCTGTAGGTAAGCTATGCTTAAGCACAGTCAGAGATGATATTAGTGTTCATTGTAAATCCAGTTTGCATCTGCATAACAAATGCTGATATTTAAAGTCATAGGAGCACACATTCATACACACAACCACCAATAGACTTAATGAGTGAATCAAAACAAACACTGGGCCTTTTCACTGTTTCCCCCCCCCTTTTCCATATCAACAATTTGCATCCCCTTGCTCAAACTCCCCCAGCCTATTCAAACAGTAACCATTTTGAATAGAGCCATACACACCACGCTGCCTACAGAAAGCCAAGACCAAGTGTGCGGGCCCCAGCTTTCCCCGGCAGACAATCGAAGCATCACAGCAGAAAGAGGACATCCTGTCTCTGTTGTTTGTGCAAAAGTTTTCCTTGGATTTTGTAATATTACTGATCCTGAGAGGCATATCAATGTAGAGTTTAGTTTCTGCTCTCAAACACAGCCCTCTTGTCTCAAAGTGAAAGAGAAAAGCTAACGCTGTACTCACGCAGGCATGAGAATCGAGCTTTGTCACATCATTGCTTAATCCTCAACAAATTTCTGATGATTCTCATCATGTTTTACCCTGAAGCACTCCTCCACCCATTCAGTTCTGTGCCAGGAAGGCTGCACAGAGAGCTGCCTGACTTTGCAGCTACACTAATACACCAACAATACACAAATACATGTGTTCTTTACTGTGAATCTGCCTATGCTTTCCTTTGTGATCAAGCTGAATCATCGACTCCAAGCATACACTGACTATGAGTAGAGTTCAAGTAAGCTTGGTTCGTAACAGAAGCCATCTGAAGAGGCCACAAGAGCCACAACTCAAACCCTGCAATTAAGGGTGAAGCTGCAGCCAGCCAGACACTGTTTGCCAGTGTTGGTAATTTAAGATCTTTTCTTCACAATGGGGGCAAAAACAGTGTGAAATGACACAATAAAAGCTATAAAAAGGGGGGGGTAGATGATAAATGGCCTTGATTAGAAAGTGGAATCGTATGTTTATTACTGATGCATCACCCGTTCTCTCTCATAAAGAGTTTGGCAAAGAAAGACAACATATTAACATATTTCACACTGAGATTTTTTAACAGGAAAAAAAGCTAATTTAAATATTCTTAACTTAAAAAAACTGGGTGCAAAGTAGGGCTGAATGTTTTCACATTTATACTGCTCTCTGTGACATCACTAGGTCATGCAGCGACCGCTTCCACTGACTGCTGACGAAACTGTTGTAAGAGCAACTTTCAAACAACACATTTCCTCATTTCTTGTTTTGAAATGCACCCGAGTGATCTAATCTTCTCCTTCCATCTTTGTAATATTTGTTTTCATTTCTCATTCACAATACACAACTGCGCTCTACTTTTCATGTTTTTCCATTGACTAGTTAATTCCACAAACAAAAGAATTTTCCGTATAATGGTTAATTTAATGGTTAAAAATGGAGAAAATATATGAAATTTGCTGCCTTCCAAAAATGCACACTTCTTAAATACCACCTGATATAATGAATCAACCAGCTGACAGTCATAAGAGAGTCTATTTCTTACAGCCAATCACGTGTAATTTACTCATCAGCAACAGAAAATAAAACATCTATTTCTTACCTCGTATTTCATTATATTTTTCATTATACTTCAGCAAAATTACACCCATTATTGTCCATCTACCACATGTTCATGCCCACTCCTTCCATTTCTGTCATTATTTGTGCCTGGAATTCATGAACTCTCATTTTAAAATGGACTCATGGCCACTTTTATCTGCTCATTAATGCAAATATCTAATCAATCATATGGCTGCAACTCAGTGCATGTACAGATGGTCGAGGTGACCTACTGAAGTTCAAACCGAGCATCAGAATCGGGAAGAAAGGTGATTTAATTGACTTTGAACTTGACACGGCTGCAGGTGCCAGAGAGGCTGGTCTGAGTATTTCAGAAACTGCTGATCTACTGGGGTTTCCCTGCACAAAAATCTCTAGGGTACAGCAAGTGGCAGTTCTCTGGCCAAAAATGGATGTGCTGGCAAGAAATCTGCAGCAACTGTGTGATACTATCATGTCAATATGGACCAAAATGTTTCTAGTACCTTGTTGAATCTATGCCACGAGGGATTAAGACAGTTTAAAGATGAAAATGGGGTTCAAACCAGTACTAAAAAGATATACCTAATAAAGTGGCCACATGTGTATATTTCTGTATGCTTTTTTGGCCTGAGTTGCCCACAAGATGACAAAGTGTCGACTGCAAAATGCCTGTTCAGAAGAAAAGTCTCCTAACAGCTTGATTTCATCTTCAGCATCACAGTCATTATTATGTTTGTCTCACTGCACAGTCACTGTAACGTGACAGGGATGCTCTCCACTGTTACAAACCACACACACACACACACACACACACACACACACACACAGCCAGTATCAGACTGGTACACATATACACACTCTACAATAAACGCTCTCTGTCCCACTCACTGTAGAGTGTAGAGTTCAGCATGAATTATTTATGCCTCATGTTGTTTGGCATTTGGGGGAGTATCAGGGGAGCGGCAGAGTAATGGAGAGAAGAGACTTAAGAAGAGAGCACAGCACGCATTTCCACAGACGTGTCCCATGCAACAGAAATATCTGTTATTTCTGAAATGTCACAAGCATTGCTCAAACACCATTTCTTCTTTCAAATCAACTCTGACTTCCCACATTCCCTCCAGGCTCTGGAAAAAAACAGTTTAACATAACTTTTTTTTAAAAATCATAACTATTAAAGGAAAACTATTCCTTCCACTTCCTCATTCCCTCCATAGCCCACCACACCCCCTGCTGCTTAGCTTCTGCCGACCCTTCATCTGGCTTTTGGTCTGCGGCCTCTCCTGGGTTGATGGGGTTAGCTGCTTACTCATGGAAACGGACAGAGATTCTGCTTAGAGGGCACTTTGCTTCCCGCTTAGGAGGCAAATGCAGGAAGCCATGACAATAAACTATACACTCTCCAACAGCTGCTGCAAAACACATATACCACATTTTTACATATATATATATATATATATATATATATATATATATATAATTTTCAAGTATTACAAAATGTATGATTTTTTGAGTTTAAATTGATTATGTGTGCTGCCAGGTTAAAAATTAAGAAAGCACTCACTTAGCAAGAGGAAAACAGAACTTGGAGAAAGTCCACACACTGGTTAATGATAAGGAGAAATGCTCTAACCTCAGGTGATTACATAAGGGTCCTCTGAGTTTATGGTTGTCAGACTGTAAGTCAACATCACAAGATCCAGACTTACCGCAAAGCTCGAGATAATGTTTGACTTAACAGGTGGGAAAGCAAGAGGTGAGCACACCCGTTTATGCACCTATCCTATAAGAGCAATCAATTTCCCAAAGCAAAACTACAGACTAATGAAGCAAACAATTTGCTGTAAAAACAAAACCGTCCATGTCAATAGTTGTTTTCTGAGAACACAAAAAGGAGAAGGTACAAACTCTCTTACATAACAGGCTGAACTAAACACACAGCACCCCACTGTTCATTAGCTTTAATTCTTTCTATAACAGCATCATGTTTTTTCTGTCCCTCCACATAAAAAACAGCTGTTTACCCAAAGTCTGGTGTAAGGGAAGTCATTAAGTTGTTGGCTGTATGGTCTATCGTGGAGTTGCGAGGTCTGGCAGGTTGGCCCAGCTCAGCAGGAACTATGCCAGGAAGTCTCTCTTTTGCTGGTGCCTGGCCTCATCTGATGTACACATTGACACTTGCAGTAACAGCCAGGCTGATTTCCAGGTCAATTACAGCAGTCTCTTAACTTGTTGCTTTGACTATAAAACTATAATCTAGTCCTATTGCCACTTTGCCTGTAGTTTAATGACTTCATCTGCAGTTTTTTATTTCTTTTTTCTTGTTGAGTGGGAGAAATCTAGTCTGTTTTGGGCTTAAACAAGTGCATTAACTGGTCACTGGTCTTGACTGTGTAAAGCTTTGTTAGCAAAGGTACAGATGTCTATTCCCGCTCTGCATCAGTCACCATCTTGTCCTCCTTTGCTTGTTAAGTCTTGTAATGGCAAGTCAAACTGTAGTCCTTAAGCACAGCAATCTGCTCTCCACAAACTAAGCCCACGGCTTTACCTCTGACTTCAGTGAATAAATACTTAGAAGTTCATGTCTTATTAAAAAGTATTATCTTTTTTGTTTTTTCGTAATGTGAGCTGACATCTTTTAGGGCTAGCAAACTCACATCTCTCAAAGTCTGTTCCAGTGCATTTACTGTGAAGCTGCATTCGCTTGCACATACATATGTACATAGGAAAAAAAAGAAAAAAGAAGTCACCTTCAAAATGAAACCAATAAAGTTTTATTGTGATTTCCTACAAAACTGTAAAAACAAAATGAAACTGTAATCCATTCTATGGTAGGAAGTTTATCAAAGAGTGTTTGATGGGTGAAATGGGAAAAGCTGGATGATGTATACTTATTTATGCTTGTATCCTTATTTCCCATTGACCTTACATGGGCAAGTCAGAGACAAGTAAAGGGCCGGATGTGGCCTGTGGGCCATACAATGCCCAGGTCTGTTCTAAACTGATTATCTAGCATTTGATCGTGAGGTAAAAATAGCTTCAGAAATATGCCATCTCTCTGTGTTTAGAAAACATATTTATAAATGGAAACATCTGTCGTAAGCTACAGTGAGCCAAAGGTCATCTTATGCTCAGTAATTTATAATGGGTCTTCATTCAACCTTTCAGCTTAACATACAACCATTTATTTTATGAGTTTATGGTCCACAGCTTCTGAATTGGTGCCTTTTGCAGAGCACAGAGGATGAAGACATCGGTTCCACTAAGTTCTGTGTCTTTTGCTTTTTAAAGCCAACAGGCTTGTTATTTAATCACAACTGTAGCACAAAAATCTGAAAATTTACTTTACACAATACTTCATACAGACTACAACACAGTCTCCACATGTAACTCTTCCATACTAATCTAACACAGACAGACGAAAGGATATGAAATTATGAAATCTGTTTGCTGTTTCATGCTTGGAGAATAGAGTGTTTTCTTTTCTTTTTTTAAGCCTCTAAAATCAGAAAATCCTGCTGGATCACCAGAGCACAGCTCTTGTCTCTTATTAAACTCAAACTGTCCTCCTTCAGCTGACGATTTCACGGTGTCTGCTTTAATACAGAGAAGAATGTGAGCCTTTAGATTGGAAGACTATCTTTGGACAGAGCTCTGAGTCTCACACTACCAGGATCATGCCTTAATCACATTCAGTGTTTGGAGAGCTGTCATGTAGTGAAACATAGCCGTGCAGGAAAACAAGAACAGAGACACGTGGCAAAGAAAGTTTAGCTGAACACATTGTCTTTCCCCCTTTAGGCAAAGACACGTAAAATTCTCTTTTCAAGACATTTTGTACTGTCTAGGATGCACACACACGATTCTGAACTAGTACATAATGTGATTAAGTTACAGGAATGCATGTTGCTGGTGTTAGTGAAGTCCACAGCAACCCTTTAAAAGCCATGTCTCCTCACTCGAGTGGATTCCCAGGTTGAAAGGATTTTAACAGGAAAGCTCTTTGCTATGAAACCCAAATGATCTGATCCTAGACTTCCTTATTTGTTTGTAGGGAATAATAAAGAACTTCCTATCATGGCATGACTGCTATTTCAAAGCCAGTCCATTTAAAAGTCTGTGAGAACGAGCATAAGACTACCTACCCGACAGTCTCTCTGCAGTGTCTTCATAAGATTGTTGTACGTCTCTGTGTCAAAGTAAAGCCCGTCCTCGTGCATGTCTTGAAAATCCAGGTCTTTGTAGGTTGGACAGGCCTTCTCTTTCTCTTTCCTGGACGCTCGTCTCTTATAAGTGGATCCCTTCAAGTCGTATTTGTAGTGCATTTTGACAGAGCGAGGCAACACATTGTTCATCACCACCAGTCGGATGTTGATGCCTCCAGATTGGATACAGTACAGGCCGTAAAACTTGGGAAGCAAAGTGCGTGGATTCTGGTTCAAGTTCTGTGAATTTTGAGAAAGGACAGAGTCACAATAAAGTGAACAGATTCAATAAGAGTTTTACACACAGGTTGCATTTTTTAAATATATTAATGGGTGAGACAAAAGGGCATAGTTTGGCACCTAGTTATGCTGCAGATAACTGTAATGTACCTACCCCACATTGTTACTGTTTGTAGACAGAGCTATAAATTGCGAACGAGGTGTTTTGTATTTCTATTATGAGATGCAATCAAAAAAAAAATCTACAAATCCACCCATAAAAAAATTGATTTTGCTTTAACATTCAAGGAGTTGTGCAATATAAAATTGTCTCCCAGTGTTAAACTGTCGAGGGAGAACATTCAGGAGAAACAACTCAAACTTTGGTGAGTGCGTTTTTTTGTCCGCTTGTTTTCTGTCCACATTAACACAGTCGTCGCAGATTCCCTACGACTTTCTCCTCTTCCCCAAAAAGAAAAGTTCCAGCGAAGGGCTGGCATTTTGACACACTGGATGAGATCCAAAACATATTGCTGAGGCACATTTAAGTGGTCAGAACAGAACTGCCATGGAAGGATATATTTAAAAATAGCAAGTGGTGAACAGAAGAGGTGCATCGCTGCGGAAGAAGATTACCTTGAAGGGGAGGCTTGTAAAGTCAAGCCAAATGTGAACGCAATAAATGAAAGTATGAATAACAAAGCAAACTGATCAAATGTTGGGACTTCCATCTATGTAACTACCATGTCCTTAGTCCCTTCAGTTGAGATGCTTCTCAGGCTTCTAGTAAATTACAGCAGGGGGTAAACTCCATCTAATTTTTGCCTTTTAAGGAGCTGATGAGTGATAAATAATTTAAGTGGGTTTTAAAGACCCAATCAACGGATTCAGAAGTGGAATTTTTACCAGGTGTTGGAGTAAACTGTCCTGAAGTGACATTAAATTTCTCACCATGTAGTATCCAGGAAGCAGTCTCTGGAGAAACTTGGCCTCCTTGTGCTGAACAGTTTTAATGATGAACTCATCATCGCTGGTCAGGTAGAAGAGAGAGCCACTGGCCCCTGGGTTGGTCAGCTCAATGAGAGGTTCATTTACCAGGGAGTACTGAGGAAGAAAACCATAAACATTTCATATCTAATACATAATCAACTCTTTATGGTCCTAGCTTTGCACGCAGCGGAACAGGAAACAGATAAAGGGTCTTTGTCTGGTGCCACAAAATTGGAGGGCTACTTGTACAAAGAAAAATCAGACCAAAAGTCTAAAGTTGTCACGTGCTTATCAGAGACAGCAGGCCTATGTCTGCATTTGTTTTATTGTTGCATTAATGCCAGCTCTGCTTCACATCACGCCAGTGTTTATCTGTTCGCCAAACTTTATAGGCACCCATGGACGCATGAATCTTCCTGCTAAGAAACAAGAGCCTTCATCGCACAGTGGCTATCTGCACACGAGGGAGAGCCTGTAAGAGCAGCAGACTGTAGAGAAGTGTTAGATATTAATCAGTGCGTTATGAGAGCCACATGTTCAAAGGAGAGAAACACTGGAGGCGTTCACTCTCCCTCTCCAGAGACTCTTTCACTGATGACCATCCGCAGTCTTGCTGAGTTACCAGCTCAAACACATTGCAGTTTATTGCATTTGTATTGAGGCTGCTGTGTATGTGTGTGCATTCTCTCTTTTAATTAGACTCTGCAGTGTGGCCTCTGCCTGAATGAATCCATCATCACCTCAAGGACATCGATCATTAGCACTACTCTGACGCTGCTGTGCCTTACACAATCCTCTCTCTCTCTTCTGCCTTGAAATAACTTTTTTTTTTTAAATCTCCAGCTCTCTTCTGGAGCTTTTTGTCTTTCATTTATGCAGAAAAGAATGCACTTATCAAAAGGAAGAATGCAGCCTGCTGGGCTTAGCCAAGACGTAGGAAGATGTCGTCATAACAGGATAAAAGGTCAAAGGAAATCACACAAAATCTAATTTTATTTATGTACATATGCTGATGAATGCAGCAAGGTAGAACTTTAAATTAGCATCAAAATCATCAAAGGCTTTGACAGGCGTATTACCTTGAGAGTAAATCCAAGTGAGGGAGTACTTTTACAGACACGTGCAAACGGGCAAACAAAAACAAAACATGAGTCATCCAAAATGCTTCTGTTCAAAAGGCAGAACGCCTTTAAACACACAAAACATCTGCTGGGAAATTCACAGAATCACTTGCTGATTGTATTCAGCAATATGTGAAGATTATGGCCGTGGTAACGAGGGTGTGCTCTGTCATTATCAACTCCAGTATTTCCACTGACCCAGTGTTTTGCCTTGATTTTATCCTGCTATAGACTGCAGTATTACTCTGGCTTCTGCATTAGTTAGTCAGCATTTAGTTAGTGGAAAGAAATTCAAGACAGACACAATAAATTGGGAATTGTCTCTTCTTTTTGAGACTAATGGAAATCTGTCTATGTGTTCATTTGGCTGCCAGCTCCTCCAACACAATCAGGAGATGAACAATCAAACTTGACACACAGATCCATCTTAGGCCCCTGAAGATTCTTACCTATATCAAATATTATGGTGTCATCATGTTGCCTGGCAACCACCTAACAATGGGCTAAAACAACCAAAAAGGAAAAAAAAAAAAAAGAAGGTCCAATTTCCTAAATCTCACTAATGAATAAGTTATGCCTTTGTTTAATCTGCACTAATCTGCATTCATGGAAATTAGGTGGTGATCCAGACTGAGCTTGAGGGTGTGGATTATGAACAAAGCATGAACAAAACTAATGACCTGCCTGGTCTCTGCCAGATTTTAATCTTACCAGGTAATCATCTGGTTTGATGCCAAACAGATCTCTGAAGTAGCGGAAGGCCAGCGGGGCGTATGTCTTGAAGCGGAAGTCAGGATAGCGATGTGCTGGAGTCAAATTGCTTCCCTCACTGGGATATATAACCAAGCCAAGAGGAAACAAAACCACAAAATCGTATATTAGATAAATTTTTCAATACTAACTGACATGAAGTTTAAAATAAAAGCAAAACAAACAACTTTAACATTATGGATAGGAAACCTATTAGTGCCAGTAACACAGATGCACACTGTCTCTGCAGGAAAACTGGCACTACCACTGCACCTAATCTTTGTGCCTGGGCATCTACACTATTGACTCCTGGTAATTTTATCAGTGGGCCCTTGTAATTTGTTCCATTCCTGCTTGAAAAGGCTTCAGCAGAGTAAGTTCTCTATGGGAACCCAGATTCACAAGCATTGTGCTGACAGAGACAGGTCTGTATAGAGTTCTTTGCCTGGAGACTGAAGATGGCTCTAATTACTGGATCTAAACAATACCAAAAAAAAAAACAAAAAACTCCGCTCGGGGGGGGGGGGAGAGAAAATATCTTGATAAAAGTAAACACAATAACCTGCATTTTTTTGCCAGGCGTGGATTGCGAGACTGTTCCAGACAGGCTTTGACAAAGGCTGAACCTGCTTGTAACTAACCTAACCTCTATTCCAGGGTAAACTTATAACATCGGATAAGATTAGAGCGAGTCAGCCGTCAAGTCTTTTATTTATTTACTTTCTTTAAACAAAATTCTCTCTGGAATCAGTTTTGTTGACTCTGAATGCAGAAACAGGTTAATAAAGGTTTTATTTTCCAGGGCACCACTAAATCTGGTTACTTGGAAACTGCTCTGGGAAAATAGGCTCTTTTGTTGTTCCCTGTGCGTGCAATATTCGATGGCACACAGGTGCAACACTATATCTGTGATCACACCACAATGGCATTTTGAATACTTTGTTTAGTGTCTGAGGGAAACAAGAATCCTTTGTCACTGATGACCAAGTTTACAATGGTCACTTTGCATAAAAAACATTAAACAACACAAGCAGCTGGAAATGTTTCAGTCTAATCAGGAATTCATCTCTATGTGTACGTGTGTGTCTTTGGAAAGGTGTGTGCTGATTGTCGGAGATATACGGTAAACACTGAGAAACTAAAAATGAGGTCAAAGTGACATCCAATCTGCCCATCCAAAATTGAACTGACTGGACAGACAGCAGAAAAAAACAAACTCAAAAGAAAAAGAGAGAATTACAACAACTAGACAGAGAGGAAGAAGAGGGAAGTAATAAAAGCATCTGAGAACCATCTCTATCCTTTAGTCACTCGCTCAGGATAGACCTTCAGTGGAAGGAAAGAGCAGGGTTTGTTTGTTTACAGAGCAGAAGACGAATGCAGAGGGAAAGCAGAGAGAATAAAAAGGGAAATGGTTATCTCAGACTCAAGATGTAAGACAGCCATTTTCTCCCCCCACTCAGTACACTTTGTTTGTTCTTTCTTGTGCAGTTTTCTTTTCTTCCTAACAACATGGCCTAGATTTTTTTATTTCTTTCCCCAGTGAAAAGGTGGTCCTGGAGACAGCCACCACTTTCACTGTAATTCAGCATTATGCTGGATGAAACAAACTTTATTTTAAACCAACTGTCATTCATCATTTTGTACTTCAGTGTCTCGATGAGATCCACGCAGCTTTCATCAAGGTCTTGAACGTCATCAGGGCCTTTATCAGCCAAACACAACAAGAAGAGTTGTGTTTGGCTGTTGCTGAGGAGCAGGACCAGTTGTGTGTGCCAGGAAGAGGTTTGCATGAACCATGCCCAGTTTGCATATCCTGGTCCAGCATCTCAAAGGTAAACCACAAAGTATATCCTGATAGGACTATAATGCTCTTCCTGAATTCCTGTTAAATACAGGGCTGAATGACTTTGGACGTATTAACACTAAGGTGGAAAAACAACAAGTAATAGACACCTGTTGCTAGCTGCTCCTGATTTTATTTTATTTATTTATTTTTCTAACAAATCCAAATAATAAGGTCCTCTAAAAAAACAAAAAACAAACAAGCAAAAAAAAAAACAGATCAAGTATGTGTTGGTGTTGGAGCATCAACTGTGTGTTATTACACCGTATGTGTGGATATATGGGTCACACTTTCAAAGAATTCCTTGGCCTGCTTTAGATTATATAAAGCATTTCTTTAAGCTGATGATGTAATTTTGAAGACGGCCTGCGATGACAGCTCGATGGCGCGCCGGCATATGTTCTGCTCTGTGGCAGCAAGAAGCACGCAGTAAGCTGATTTCACAGTTCTGCGCAGGATAATCCACTAGAATAGTTTTATCCCTGCATCATGACTTAGACCAGCAAAACTGCTGATAAATGAGGACGCTGGTGGTTTGAGGTGGTAGCACATTTTCTTCAGAGTGGGATATCCAGTGCCTGTAGTTTCCACTGAGCATGATTAATAATAGCTCTCAATGTTTTTAATTTAAGACCCAGACATATAATATTTGCACAGGCAGCCAGGCAAAGTGCAGTCTTCAGGCGCTTTCCATTCATCCACTTTGCAGGAAACCTTCACAGCCAACCTACACACAGTCTGCTTTTACGAAGCCGCTCTCCAATTCACTAAGTCCTGCAGATAAATAACCTTGAGCTTATGCGAAAAGGACGCAATCTGATGACAATGCACAAACCTTCACGACACAAATAACATATATATGCTGATAGAGTGCTTCTGTAAAGTCACTATTGTAGGTGTGTGCTCTGTGTGTGTGTGTGTGTGTGTGTGTGTGTGCGTGTTGTCATTGACCTGGGCAGAAAGACGCTCTCCACCACATAGAAGTCTTGCATAAGAACATCTCTGTCAGGCTTGGAGGTGAGGTTACCCACTGTATAGCCAATACCGAGCTGAATGGCTCCCTTCAGTGCCGATGATGTGGTCTTGACAGGAAAAGTGAAGAGAAAACATCACATAAGCCTGGCTTTAGCACACTTGCTCCCTTGCTTACCCTTTGATTTGATTTGAAATGCGAGAATTTCCACACAAATGCATCCAACAGCTCGCACAGGCTTGGACACAAACCCAGTTTGTGTTTTGATTGCATGCCACCTCTAAAAAACAAAAAAAACAAAAAACAAATTGCCCCTAACCTGTACAGAAGTAGCTACCATAAAGAGATTCATTATGGTTAAATCTGAAAAAAAAATGCTGGCATAAGGAGTGACGTCTATAGTACAAAAAAGAAAACAAATGTACCCAGCACTTGACTGGCAGCTGGCCCTGGAAGGGTCGCGACATAATGTGCTGCAGAAGGACATTTTAGGGACTTGAGCAGCATTTCCAAGTAAATGTTAACGGATCGTGTTTATATTCATCATAACAGGAAAATATTACCAAATACAGCACAAATCCTGGCGTGAATAGTCTTCTTTACCTTCTTGTAGGTTTTCTCTGTGCTCCGAGGCCCTCCAATCCCATTTTCAGTCGCGGTTGACATCTGAAAGGGACACAAAGCAATGAAAGGAAAAAAAGAAAAAAAACTGTAACATAGTAATTATTGTTACTTGTTTTAATCACTTGAAAATTTACAGAGTAGTCAAGAGCATACCTTTGCTTAATGAAAAGCTGTCCAGCAATCAGGGCAACAGCTCTTGATTGTCAGATTGAGCAATCATTAGGAGTTGTCACAGGACCCTCTGTAAGAGAACGGGTGCACAAAGAGTTAGTATAAAACGCCATCACTCCCCTGCTAATCTCCACCTGATAGAAGAGGCCTATTAGTTACAATAGTAAATCCTGACTCATGAGATATACATCTGTGTTTGTAATAAACATCCAAGTTCTTCTCGAGGAGTTTTCTGGAGAAAGAGTACTTTCCTGTCACTTCAACAGTCACAAGTCAGAGTGTCCAGATACAGAAATGTTGTTATACTTTAATCTAATCTCCAACTTCTCTGTTTTCATTTTACTTCCATGCAGAACAACACCTCATAAAGGGGTGGAGCTGCAGTGTGTGCGTAAATGAGGTGTAGGCCTTGGGCTGAAAGTGATCTGTTGTCACTGCCCAGCTTATAGCTCAACCAATTCCTTCCTGAGCCACAAAGCACCAGTCTGTCTTGTTTCTACATATGCTCTCCGTGAATTTTCCTATGCCACTCCCTGTCTCTCCCTCCTCTAAATTTGCCTGTTTTGCTCCACTTACTTCCCAGTTGATTAAACTTTGCCTCAGTGTATCTCTCCTGAATGAACTGGAAAAAACAGGTCAGACTGAGGAGAAGCGAGGAGAACGAGCACTGACAAAAGTTGGACTTTGACAAGCTCTTGCAAGCCTGCAGTCACCACATCACCTGCATATAAATGCCCCTGCTGTTACTGAAGCCTTAAGTGTTGCACAGTGTCTTTCTGCCATCATGCCCTCCAGTCACCTGTTCTGTGACCAGCTGTCACATCCCCATCACATCACCATGCAGTGGAACATTTTAATTGAAAAGTCTTGCAAATGCATGACAATTAGACTGTGCTGTTTGTCTGTTTCTTGTAAATCAACCCCCCCACCCCCACCCCCACCTGCCAATATGTTGCAACTTTGTTGGAAATAGTCTCCAAATGGAGAAAGGTGTTCTTGGATGAAAATATGTTCACACGCAGTGATTCAAATATTATAAGAATGCAACAGACACTCAGCTCTTATCTCCAGACTGGCTCTTAATCGGTGCACCAGCTTCTCTGTTGCTATAAACACAGAGGAGACAATAGCAGAGACCATAGAGACCATCTTGGCTGGAGGTGCACCTCCCAGCTACAGCTATTTGCCTTCATCTGTTTCTATGACTTATTCATATCTTTTCTATCACCTTTAAAATAATATCCTGCTTGCCTTACAAAGGCACACGAGCACATGTGCTTGCACAAAACTCAATAACTCATCACAAATGCAAAGCTCACGTCTGTCGCAAGACTTTAAACAAAACTGAGGCAACTTCATAAAATCCAGTTATCGATCCTGAACCGTGTCGTGTAATGAGGTGCTGATCCACCTGAGCCTTTACACTGAACAGCTACTGTATATGCTCTGAACCTGAGGAATGCTAATAAGCCTGTAGGCAGGCCTGTCTGGCTTTCGGCTCAGCACTAGCCTGAGTGTCAGTGTCAAAATGAATTGTGTGGACCTCTCTTTTTCTCTCTGGCTCTTTATCTACCTCTCTCTCACCTGACCCCACAACCCAGCTGGTACTCTAACAGACTGCTTCGAGAACAATCCACGAGAGGCCTGCAGCTGCAGTGAACAACAGCAGGTCTGTTGTTCACCTCTCAACAAAAGAGAGGCAGACAGCTAGATGATAGATGGATGGATGGACGGATGGACGGATGGATGGATGGACGGATGGATGGATGGATGGATGGATGGACGGATGGATGGACGATCCTAATCAGGAGTGTCTCGCCACTGTCAAATATTCCCACCCCATGGTAAAAACCACTCACACAGGACTGTAACAAGGAAAACAAGAGGATACTAGTACACTGTTACACGTGTAACACAATACCTCATATTTCAGAATTACATTAAAGTCGCCTCACAAATACAAAAATGCAGCTTTGTTAAATCAATACCTCTGGTAGACAGTGGACATGGATATTTGTGGTCTGGGTGTGAACCAAATGGGGAAAATGATCCAACGGATCAATAAAAAGGAAACTCAGTACTTGAAAGCCTGAATCTGAATGTAAAACACTCACTCACATAGTCTTGTGCATGGGGGTGAGTTGTTATTTCTATGCCTTTGTGAAACATCAAGCAAGGTCAAAGATGATAAACATTACGATAAGGCTTTGTAACACCTTGCCTGCACAGTGACGACCTGAAGCAAATGTCAAAGAAATGCAGGAAATGAGATTCCAGGTCCAGCTTTAAACACCCAGATGAGCAACACACAGACATGTTCTAGCAAAACCCCAACTTTTCAAAGAAACTTTACTCTTTAAGCACTTTATCCTTCCTACGTGTAAAGCATTTTCTGATTCTCTTCTAAAAAGTTGCCAAACTTTGCATTTACCCCTCATCTCTCCCTAAGCCTCACTGTTCGTAAACAACTCTATTCCCACTCGTCCATATGCCCTTGTCAGAAACTCTACTACCCTTCCAACAAACACACTTGAGTGCAGATCAAACACTGGATATCATGCCGTATCTCCTACATGGCTTCGGGGTTATTGCCAAGGCTGCCATTCTGCCCCTGTGGAAGTCAAATAGCCGCTCTGCAGCCAAGCAGTCCTTGAAAGGAAAATATGTTGCTGAGCACAGACGTGGGCTTTCTGGTATGATGATTATGCAGATTGAATAAATCTGAGCTGTCAAAAACTCAAAGTAGCTGCGATAATATTCCCTCGATGAGCCCAGTGGGCAAACTAGTAGTAATAACTAGTAGTACTTATAAAACTAGTAGTAATAACTAGTAGTAATAATAAAAGGCAGTGGTCAGGCAGATCAGCCATGCTACAGAAATTATACTCTTAAAAATGATTTACATCTACCAGTACACTACATTAGAATAGGTGGGCTAAACCTGGGACACTCTGGATCACAATCTTTTTTCAAACAATCAGACCATGACATCAAGGCTGTGAGGTATTCAGTCAACAAGGCTCCCAGAGTCTCAGTCTCCAGAGAAATCACAAAAAGGTTCCTTTTGCTCTGCTCTGCTTCAGTCACCAGATACTATTGGATTACTGCTGCAGACTGGAGACATAATGGAAAATCAATAGCAGAGCAGCAATGCAGAGCTCCAAAGACTGGAAGGCTGGGCTTTCATGACCCCCGTTCTCCCACAGCTGAGATGTTAGATAAGCACGGAGATCTGGATTTAAGTGGATACAATCAAGAAGATGCATGGGGAATCAACTTAGCTCAGCCTGAAGGGGATCAGCTTCATCAACTTAACCACTCTCATCCTTGACTGGATCACAAAAACTCAGAAGACAGGACACTAAAAAAACCTCAATATTCCCAATAAATACACAGCGATAAAGGTCACTATAATGAGGTCAGCATATTTCCAAGGCTGTATGTATGTGTCATGTTGGGCAGTGGTCATTATTGTCCTTATACCTTGAATAAATGCTCCTTTGTTGTGTCCCCTACATTCATATAGAAAGGCAAGTAAAGGAGTAGATACATATAGGTTTTCTGGTCCAATGCACAGCCACACACTGTCACATACAACAGAAGAAGCTGTTAAGAGAAGGCAGGTATCATCATCATCATCATCATGTGTTCCATATTTTACTACATACTCTGGAGGTATTTTTCTTTTCATCTTTGCTCAGATGGAAAAGCTGTGATGCAGCTTCAGAGTTGTGTTAATCCCTGAACACCAGGCATTATGCAGCCTGCAGAGCTTTCCAAGTTTTTGCGTACGTGTGTAGACAGGAAGCGAAATGATGAAATGAGACTAAAACGGCAGCGCACAAGGACGGCTGATTGGCTGGATCAAAAAACAGGTAGCCTATGAAAATTTTAATGGTAACAGTATTTGTGGCAAAATGTAAATGTGGCTAAAAAGTGTGGCTAAATGAAAAGAAAGTTCTAGCTCAATCAAAATGGTTTAATCTCAATGCTTAAACATGCAATTGCTGGTATGAACATGAAGTGGCAACCTCCAGGGCTGAAAACGGCTGCTTGAGGCCATCTCCAAAACCACGTCAATCCAAAATAAATCCCAATTTAAATAAGAAACTTTATATCTTTATAGGAGTGATAAGTATGTTTACAGCCTTGTACAAAAAAAAAAAGCCTTTGTGATCTCTATAGCTAATTTTGTGACCACTTTAGCAAGTGTTCACTGGTTTAAATTTGATCAAGTTTGAAGTTATGGGCTTTGAGTGGCAGGTGGTCCTAGATACCAATGCTAAAGTCACACTAAGGAAAACAGTTGTTGGAGTGAACTTATGATCTTGTTGCCTTTGAAACAGTTGCTTCAGAGACAGGGACCAGCTCTGTGACCAACTACAGTCAGCTGCTGACTTCAAAGTGACTAGGTGGATTAAGACGGTGATATAAGAGAAATAAGATGGAGTCAGTCTGTTATCAGTCTATTAGTTTGTGATTAAATGGGGTCAAATGGCAATTACATGTAATCTGTGATAATATGGTAATAAATAGGCGAAAATCACGAATCTGTTGATGTTTACACACAGGAATTCAGGAATCCCATCAGATAACCTGTGTGATGGCCTTGTGATCAAAAGTGGTCACCCAGAAGTTGAGGGTGACCAGGTGGTTGCTGCAACTACTTGTAATTAGTCTCCAGTGCCAAAAAAATTCAGTGCAATTGCTGGGCATCCACTGGTTTTTCTAACCGCAAAAAGGCTTTCATCCTATTTTAACTCCAGTGTGACTCAGCTATGAATATCTGCTGGGCTTCAACTCAGCTAATCTGGA
This sequence comes from Pterophyllum scalare, assembly GCA_024447675.2. NCBI lineage: Eukaryota > Metazoa > Chordata > Actinopteri > Cichliformes > Cichlidae > Pterophyllum > Pterophyllum scalare. The sequence continues at coordinate 23,344 of JAMQGT020010881.1, read as the reverse complement.
TCTGAACTTCCAGAGTTTGTGCTTTCAGGGCTTTTTTAATGTGAATATCTGACACAAATATGGTTTAATGTTAATTACATTAACCTCAAAGACTGTCTACTTCAATTTCTTGTTCTTTTTTCATGTTTTTGGTGTCTAATTAGCAATTGCTGATGGCTGTGCGATGCACCACAATACTGTTTATACCTAGATGCAAGTTATTAGCGTCCTAGCATTAGCAGATAAGTGAGCTCTCCACTCTTTTGTGGAAACATGGTCACTCATGGCTCCAAAAGCAACCAAGGGAGTGATAAAAAATGTTGACACAGTACTCCACTAACCAATGAGTGATGTCATGGTGGCTATGGCCATCTTTTATATACAGCCTATGGTTACCGTGTGCACAATTAGCACACGTAATGTAATAAATGATGTAGAACATGTTGGAAATGTTAAAGTAAAGCTAAAGTATAAGCTTGTGGGAAAGTGTTTGGGAGTACTGGTGTTGCTGCCTGAATAGATCACTGAGATTTACTCATGGGGAATTCCAAGTATATAAGCTAGCTGTATACACAGCGGCTTATACTGATAAACTGACCAGAAGACTAGTTTGGATTAAAAAACAAAAACTGTGATCTATGTTTTAACAGCTTCATGCTGCAGGAAGAGCCCTGACACAGGTGTAAAGAATGAGAGCTCCCTTCACTGAAAGCAGCTACTATCCATCACACAAGACACAGCGTACAGCGTGTACCGAGCACAGCATCCTTCTGTATCTTAAAACCAGTAAGCTCGGCAGTATGTGTGTGTGTGTGAGATGTTCCACTGACCATGCATCCATCTCTACATTTTATTGTGTGGTATTATATATTAGTATAGTGTTTGGCCTTTTGATGACATAAACTAAAATGGAACAAAAGGCAGGTGGGATTACACCTGCAGAGTGGCCTGACCTTTCAAATGCAACATGAACAGAAGAAACAAGCTTCACAGGGTGAGATACAGAGATTTTGGAACGCTGTACTTTAAATGTATAGTCTGCGATTCTTGTCCTTTGACTGCAGAGATCAGGAAGAGTGGACCACAAATCAAGTTTTACTCTATGTAGGGTGCCAGGGTGGCTCAGGGTATGAGCAGGTGATCATGTATACTGTGTGGCAGTGCGGTTGGTGCAGGTTCGAGTCCCGGCCTGTCATCTTTTATAGCGTGCCTTCCCCGTTTCTCAACCCACTTTCCTGTCTCTCTCCACAGCAAAGAATTGTCTAATAAAGCCAAAAAATATATTTAAACAAAAGTTTTATTCTATGTAAAGCCTGTGGTAATAACATCAGTAAGTAATGACAAAAAAAAAATGGCTACATTTCATTATGTAAGATAAGTTGAGCGAGAGAATCCCAGGGAGAGGATTCACCCTGTCTATTTGTAATTCAGAGAGCGTCTCACTCTAGCTCCACTCTGCATGAGAAGCTGTGAGGAGGAGGTCACCCTCTGTGGCCAGTGTGTCACATGATTCAGCTTAGGGAATGGGGGGGGGGCATAGAGATGAGTTAATGGACAGAAAACAGAAACAATGTTTTTTAAAGACACACAAGCAGTGAGACGCTGCTCCATTGGGACGGTATAGTACAGTACGGCACTCTCAGAGACCACAATGTATTACAGCAGCCTTATTATGTTTAACTATAAGTGATATCTATGCACAGTGAGCCTCAGCTCCTAACGTCAAGGCCCATGGATAACACTATCATATGGAACAGATACAATGGGAGACAGCCTTGCCTATCTCAGTATTACTGAACTGTAGTCCAAAGGTTCTCTTATTTTCCTCTAAGACACAAGACAGCCAGTTTTATTACCTACACATATCACTGTGAACATAAATGGTCGTCTTCTCAGAAGTTTGGATGTCATTAAGGCAGTTTACTCCTCAGAAGTAGGCCATCACATCATTAAAAGAGGAGCATGTTGCCAGGCCTTTATTGATCTGAGGCCACAGAAAAAATAAAATAAATAAACCAGAGGAATTTCACTTTGTCGACTATCTCCATTCTCTCAACTCACTTCTAGTTCCCACTATCTCACTCTAGCACTCTAGGGTCCCCGGAGTGGGCCTCTGCAAACCTGGTCATTAACAGAGCATGCAAGTGGGGGGCGGGGCTTGGCAGGGCCAAAACAACAACAAAAACATCAAACATCACAACCTCCAAATAATCTGAATTCCTGCAGTCCTGCCAACGTATCGCTCTGCCAACAGCCTCCAACCAACCAATCGAACAACCAATCGTCATGCGGAGTAGAAGAACTATGGGCCAATCATCTCCTTTGGGATTTTTCTTTCTTTTTAACTCTTTCAAAAGCTGGCGCTGATGTCATGTGTGCCCACAGATATGGGAAATTCCCATTTGGAGGTCATTAAGATCAAAATGATAATACCAGGAAGTTCTGCATCCTCGTTCCCATTCTGCAAAGTACATGAAGAGACCATCACAGTGGTGTTTGCTGATTATCTTTCAAAGAGTAACATGTCTTTCTCTGTATAAACATAAAGTTATAAAATCATTGTAGCAGAACTGGAGAATGTTTGCATGAGGACATCTGAATATGGAGTCTTCAGCCTTAAAGGGACAATCAGAGTCTCTCGTGGAGGCTGAGGTATCCTGGCTTTTCATACTTAGAACGGGAGCCACTCAGTCATATCTTTTCATCATTCTTCAAAAGGAGGTTTGCACAAAAGAAGCTAATTTAGGCTATTTAAATGGTTTAACTAAAAGACCAATAAGAAAGTGGGTGACTAACTGGGATAATGCATTAAGGCTTTGAATAATGTGGGGTTTCTTCTTCCCACTCTGCCAACACTGTGTTAATGCAGCTGAACTGACATAAAAGCACCTCAAGAACCACTTGAACCACAACTTTTAGCACTCCGTGAGTTGATGTGTAAAATTGGTGGAGTGCCCCTTTAATTATCCATTTCACATATTTCACTTTATATGAGAGAAAAAACCAAACGCTGATGAATCATTGCCCTCAAAACACATTTACACTGACGACTGTTGATGCTGTGGTCTGGCAGTAAAACCTCAACATATTTAATGAATTTAAACTATTTGTGAACATGTGATTTATGTTTTTATTCACATCTTCATATAAACAAATGACAATTATGGCAATATTTTGTACTTAACATAACTGCGACTAAAGCTGATGATTTCCTCTTTGCTTATAACTCACATACAGTTTATGTGGTGTGGCAAAAATAAATAAAAGACTAGATTTAATTCTCAAATAAATGTTTAGCCATCTCTCTCTAACGTTCTCACTCGAGCTGGTGGCAGTCAGTAGTAGGCCTATGTGGTATGTGCTGACATGAGTGGAGCCTGGCCAGTGAATGAGGACAATAAAACAGAACAGAAAGAGAGAGCAAGCCCATACTCTGCTCAGGAGGAGGTCATGCTGGACCAATGTAATGTGCCTAAACCTCCAAATATGACTTGTCTGACTGCCTTGTGAAGATGATTTACATTATTTTATTTATAGTCAACTGTGTTCCAGATGGATACAGTTGAGGTCATTTCCTGTGTCTCCATTAGTTTTAAGCCTAGAAAAAGGCCTCACTTGATGCATGTCAGACATTTAGATTCTCAGTTTCTATTTCAAAAACGTACAGCTAGACTGAAGAGTCACCTTCTTCAGCTCTGCTATTCGGTTGCTGCTTTGACACTGTGTGATAAACCGGTAATTTAGTAACTGATTAACCAATAAAAAAAAGTAATCATTAGTTTCCATGCACAAATGCCACTGACGTACTGGAAAAAACTGCAAAGTAGTATTAACACAATCAGGAGCTGAAGGGCAGGATAACCCTCTTCACTACAGGCACTGAAGCAGAAACACAGCCATTAACTTCGATTCTGCTACAGCTGAGCATTGCACAGAAGCAAGAAAAGGCTGACACGGTGTCGGACGGCCCAAGATGACGAACTCCAGAAAGAAAACAAACACTCCTGTTATGGCTTCAGCTCGTTGCAACTGGAGCACAGCATGTTAGGCAGTTTCAATACAGGCTGTAGACAATAGTGAGGGAGGATCCTCTGCGAGAAGAACTAGAATGGCTGTAGTGGGAGGAGAGGTCGCACTGAACACATACAAACAATCCCAGGTGCCAGATTTCATTTTCACAACACAGTGAATCTTTTTTTTTTTCCTCTAATCTGAACGTCTTGAATGTTACCACAGCTCCACCCCTGCGTGGCACACTGGTCACTCAAACCATTATCAGGAATGAGAGCGCTGCGAGCTAATGTTCAGGGTACTGACTTATGTAACTGTCTTAATAAGTCTCATATGCCTGTTATTTTAGTCCTATCACTACTTGAATCCCATGGTACAGTACGAGCACAGTACACAGAGTGCTCTTTGGCCCAAAAATCACAAGACTGCACTAAAAAAACCCTACAGCTGCTAATTGTGCTACCTTTTCACAGGGCGCTCATATAGCGTTTTTTCTCTCCAGCTGTATGAGTGCCCTGTGAGACTGCCCTCTGCTTTGAATTAGTGCGTGCACAGTAGTGTCACTGTTTAATTACTGATGTGAGGATCCAGTGCATCGCAGTGAAAATCCAAGGAGAGAAAGCTGCAGAAAGTCACAGAATCATCAAATATGATTTGTGTTGACAGCTTTGGCTCCACGGTGCTGAGGCACTTCTGCTGCCACTCAGATGGAAAAAATTACATAATGCACGAATGCTTCTCACTCTTATCAGTGCAAAGGCAGCAGGCAGCACAGGATAGGAGCACAGGTGTTACTCCCAAGGGGATTTGCATGAACCATTTTCCTTTCAAAAATCCTGTGGCAAAGTGGTCAGCCTGGACCGGCCCCCACTTCCTTCCAGTCAAATGAAGGAGGAACACGAGGTTAATAAAGAGATTACACATTTATATACAGACACTTTGTCTTTGGATTGTAGCCTGGCTTGAAACTAATCAGATTTGAATGATTATTCAAATTAGTGTCTGATGTCTGAAATATATCAGACAAACCAATGACAACGCATACATTCAAAAAATACCCGAAGCATTTCCAAAGAGAAGGATTTATCATCAAATCATAAAATATAAATGCAACTGCTTCTCACAGCAGAGCGAAAACCACATAATAATTATTCCTGTTTTCATTGAAAGTTCGTCATATAAAAAGAAGCTCATTAGCTGAACTGCAACTGAGTAAATCCTGATCATTTGACACTGTTGCTGGCTGCTTGCTTTAATGGCTTCACTGCACACTAAGCAGCCTCCAAGGTGTCTCTCCTCTTGTTTTGGACTCAAACTGTTTCACAGTATTCACAGCTCAGTAACTCTGGTGTGGGGATGCATCAGGGTGAACGGGGCTGTCTGCGAGAAGCCTGGCTGACAAATACCAGCAGAGAAATGATGCACCTTGCTGTAAAGAGCAGTGATAATGTGACAGATGCTGAGGCACAGACAGAAATTTGGGGAAACACATAATCTTCAAAAGTGTTTTGCTTCACTCATGCAGCAAAGTTCCTGAGAAGAGGATCGACGTGTTGACAAGACATGCGCACTCAAACACCCACAGGAAGTTAAAAAGGTCACTTTTCCCATTACTGCCATCATGTTTTGAACCAAACTTTCTTCCTCCATGCCCAGTTACACAATTTCCAATCATGCTTGTCTCATTTCCCGTCAAACTGCTCGTTTCCCTCTAAATGTGTAAGGCCAGGGTTATGGACACATCACAAAAAAACACTTCATTTAACAGAAAATGGTTATAAAATATACATAAAGTGTTGACACAATAAACAAAAGGAAAAACTGACTGTGGAGCAGCCCTCATCTGAATAAAATCAGCAAGATTAACATTTAAAGTTCAAGTCTCCAACGTCACACCTGAATTTAACATGAATATGTTAAGAGGATCTAAAATGATGACCCTATAATCAGACCTTGTATTTTTGATTAAAAAAAAAGCCTCGGTGACTCGGAGTTTGTCACAAAAAAGATCCCCTCTTTATTAGACGAGTTACTGAGCAGCTGGCTGACTTGATTCGTTACAAGTGCACACCTGCAGTTTGTCACCTGTCGCGACACCTGAGAACTGTCGATGAGAGACGCTGTGTACATAAAGCAATAGGGCATGTCAGGTGAACATCTGTGTCGGTTGCTGTAGTCATTTTTTCGCCTCTACAAATCTTTGGTGTGACGCATCAAACTCACAGTAATCGTCTTCTTCTTCTGCGGAGTCTTGTAGGAATATTCCCCTCTGAGTAACCGCTGCAGTCCTCACAGTGCTCCTTTCTCCTCAACGCGATCCACAACCGATACAAAACTGCGGTTTAGAGTTAGGACACGCAGCGCTTATTTCCACCGCAGGCTGACTGTGAGCTGAGTCCTCCTCCTCTGCCGAGCAGCCCTGTGTCGTGCGTCTCTGTCTCTCTGCCCTGCCTCTTTACAACCGTGCCATTCAGTGCGCCACTGGATTCAAGAAAGCACGAAAAGTGGCACGAACAGGCCCTCTGCTGGCCGCAACAAATATCACATGAGGAGTTTACATGTGTTTCCTCCCACACCGTGGTAGTTAGGTTAATTAGTTATTCTAAACTGAGTGCGAATGATTGTTTGTCTCTGTGTTAGCCCTGCGACAGGCGCACGACCTGTCCGCGGTATACCCCGCCTCTCGCCCTATGGTAGCTGGGACATGCTCCATTCCCCAGCGACCCTAATTAGATAAGTAGAAGAGAATGGATGCATGCAATTGTGTCTGTCTGTCTGTCTGTGTTACCCCAGCAACAGATTGGCTGCCTATCCACAGTGTACCTCCCCCCTTGCCCCGTGACTGCTGAGATAGACACCAGCCCAACTGCTAGAGGAAGAAAAGGATGAAGCTGACATTAATATGAGGTTTTCTCTCTCTCTACTTGTAATCAAACCTTCAAATCTTCATCTTAGTTCATTGTTACATGATTATGTTCTATCATAGGGCATAATAATATACAGTAATTGTTTAAATGCAACCGCACAAAAATGAATAATAATAACCTCCGTGGTCAGCCTGGAATGCAGAGCTCCCATTCTCCAATCCAGGATCAACTCAAGTGTGTTTAAAGATATAAAGCATCATCTTACAGTAACAACGCAACGCTAACTACCAAACTTTTAATTGGCGAATTTCAGACCATCTGTAGATCATTTTTGTTAATTTCTTATTCGGGATAGGGTCACCGGGCTAGAGTCGGTCCCAGCTGTCATAGGTTGTCAGTCTTTCATGGGGCCAGCAGAATAGAAATTATTATATCTATAGTATACAGCCTGGAGGTGTTAAAATTATGTTGTTTTGCTTTAATTTCTCAGTCCTCTGTGCATGCTGTCAATTTTTTTATTATTATTTTAGCAAAACTATACCCTATTTAATTTGGGAGGAAGATGTGATAGACAACAGAAAACATCATTTGGGCATATGAAAATGCTGGCCATTTTTAAAGTTTTTATTTACTTTTCAGTATCTGAGAATTTATTGAGGAACATAAACAATATCAAATATTTACTACAGAGTGATCCGGTAAACCAAGGAAATAACCACAATGAAAGCGCCTTCTGCTGGAACAGTGAGCTTCACAGTGTTATAAGCAGTACTCCAAAGTGTCTACAAGAGGTCTCTCAGGTTCACAATAATAAATCTGAAAAGTTTGTTAACAGCAGAGACCACATCTGGTAAAGGTGTTCAGTAGTTAATTATTTAACACCTCTTTAATATTTTTTATAAACGTGTACTATAATTAGTTTAGATTTAAGGATAAGGAGATGAGAATGTCTCTTTAAACAGTCACAAATATCCTTCTCCTGTTTTCTCTCATTTGATGATGATGATGGATCAGTGTCGACACTGACACAGCCTCATGGTCTTTTGCATGTTAGGCAAATGTATAAACTGCTAAACTAGTGATATTTTGACCTGTATATATTAGGTATATATGGGGGACCTTCCTGGCCTTCTTACTCAATGAGGAAAAAGTCTCTGTACTTAAATAATGTCCACATTTCAAAACCAGTAAGGATGAAAACCTCTGCCAAGGAAGCTCGCTCTCTCTGCAATTTTTATTTTGGGGTAGAATGACATGTTTTATTACACAAACATATAGGAGTAGGTAATGAATAGCAGGTACTGATTTGTATGTAACTGGACATGAATAACTTGAGCTTATTGTACACTATAGCATCAAGTCAGTTAAACTTCTGGGATATTGATCTGGTCAGTTCAGTAGCAGAGGGGGTTGTTAATCAGTTTCAGCTGCTTTGATGTTAATGAAGTTAACAGTAGGTGCACTAGAGGGGCAACAATGAGAAAACCCCCAAAGCAGGAATGGTTTCACAGGTGGAGGACACTGACATTTTTTCTGATTGTTTTTTAGTTTTGCTTTTGGTTAGGGTCAGTGTCACTACTGGTAGCATGAGGCGATACCTGCACACTATAGAAGTTGGACAGGTGGTTCAACGCCTCCAGGATGGCACATCAATACGTGCCATTGCCAGAAGGTTTGCTGTGCCTGCTCCTTTCCGTAAGGAGGAGCATGATGAGTACTGCCAGAGCCCTACAAAATGACCTCCAGCCGCCCACTGGTGTGAATGTCTCTGAGCAAACAATCAGAAACAGACTTCATGAGGGTGGGCTCAGAGCCTGATGTTCTCTAGTGGGTCCTGTCCACCACGGAGCCTGATTGGCATTTGCCACTGACTACTAGAATTTGCAGGTCCACCACTGGTTCAGTTCAACTCAATTTTATTTATATAGTGACAAATCACAAAAAACAGTTGCATCAATGAACTGGTGCCCCGTGCTTTTCATAGATGAGAGCAGGTTCACCCTGAACACATGTGACCAACATCACCGATTTGATGTTGGGTCTCTGATGGTCTGAGGAGGCACATCCCTAGATATTTCTCCCCAGACCATCTATATCTGAGGGACACACAGACCTCTACATGCTAGGCAACGGCACACTGACTGTCATTAGGTATCAGGATGAAATCCTTGGACCCACTGTCAGACCCTACACTGGTGCAGTGGCATATTTAGAATCCCCAAATACCAATATCACATTCTAAGTGTTGACAATACAAACAAAGGCAGTAAAATTTTAAGCATAGTTTTAAAGATAAGACATTTTATGAAAGTTTGATCTAATGTGACTGTTAGAAAAATAGTTGCTGTGCTAGTCATAATAATAATGCTTACATAAGTATCTGCAAACGCTGTTACATGAAGCGAGAAGTGTCTTACATGGCTACATGAGAAGAGAGCTTTGTGTGACCTCTCAGAAATTGTTTTGAACAGAGTGAACTTTCCTGTCCGCTACTTATCAGCAGATGGATGATAATAACTGCTTATAGTTGTTTATGTCACCCCCTGACCTTATTTGAGTTCCCCCATTTGAGGGCTTTGTTTTGCAAACTGGTGAGTTTCAGTTTTTGGGTTTGGATTATTGCTTTGCATTCTGTTTTCCTGGGTCCTTGTCTTCCTGTGTCTCTGTGTTCCTGTGTTTGTTTCTCCCTGTGAGCTTGTCTTCCCTGTGTCTTGACCCCTTTTCATGTTTAGTCTCCCTTTGGGTGGTTTCCTTGTGTCTGGTGTTTAGGTTCCCTCTGTGTCCTAGTCCTCTCGCCTGTGTGTGCGTCATGGTCAGCCACTTCCTGTACTATTTTGACAGTCTCATGTTCCCTGTGCTTTGTGTTTAGTTTCGCTTCCTCTGTGTTATTAGTTTCATTTGTTTCACCTTTTGTTCCCTGTTGTTTCCACTCTCCCTGATTTCCTTGTGTGTATTTAAGTCCTCAGGTTTTCTCTGTTCTTTGTTGCGTTGTTGTCTGTGTGTTCTCCCCTAGCTGCATGTTCCCTGTTTAGTGTTTTGACCCCCTTAGTTTCTCCCAGGCTTCCTTGTGTTTTTGTTCTTGCCCGTGTTTAGATTCTATTTGTTTTGCGACTTTTGAGCCTCCAGCAAATAAATACTGTTTGAATTTAGCTCTGTTGTATTGGGTCCTGCCCTTCCCACCACACAGCCTAACCGTGACACTGAAAGGGTTATATGACTTGTTTTCTAAAAAGATGCAAAGACTGGCTGCCTCCTTGCAGCAAACGTGGCGAAACTGTGCTTATGTGTGATTTCCTGTGTCTACACTCGCTCTTCTGTAAGAGGTCATGAACGATAGATAAAAAAAATAGTACAGTCTACAATAAACAACAAAGTGAAAGTAGAAATGCCACAGGCACAGAGTGCAAAACTATACATATACAACCGTGATACAAAACAAATAAAATATAAACATGTAGGTAAAGAAGAGTAATAGTAAGACTGACATTGTCCAAGTGAGTAGTGCAAATTGCATTAATAAATATGTATACTAGGAATTTGAAATACCATCACAAGAAGATAAATACAAAATATGTTCACCTGTCACATAAAGAAGAGTTATTACCATATACAGTTTTATAGAGGATGGGAGGAATGATTTCCTGATGCGTTCTTCTTTGGCAGCGGGGTTGAATCTGTCTGAGGGAGAAGGAGCTCTTCTGCCTCAGCAGTGTGGAGTGGGTGACATTGGTTGTCCATGATGGAGAGCAGTTTGTTCAGTGACCTTTTTTGTTTTTTTGCATCAGTAAATGATGTCTTTATGCATTTAAAGGGAAACAGAAAAATCAGCCGTTGGGTAACAATGAAAAATGTACTGGCACATAATGCAATGAAGCCTTCAGATATTGTGCCGTGTTTTATAAAGCACAAAAACAGAGGTGTGGGACCCCTTAGCAGCAGTGGGGAGACAGAGGAGACAGCCAGCAGCAAAGGCAGCAGTGAAGATGGACCCTGCTGAAAAACAAGTAACCTCACACAATGTACAGTGTGCAATGCACTTTCTGTTCTGCAACACACCTTGTTGCACACCTTTTCTTTGTGAAAGCATGAATTGTAACATTAATGTGTTATGTTCCAAATGATATTGGTCTACATAATTTCAAAATGTAATTTACACAGATCATCTGAGATGACTGTCTGATCTCTTCATTACAGAGTTCTAAATATCAATTGATACAACTGCTCAAATAAATCAAAAATGATAGACCAAAGTCTGACAAATATTTAATATGTAAATTACAAACAAAGATCATGGAAACATGATTAGCTTTCATGCCATGGCTGTGTCTCAGGAGGTAAAGCAGGCCATTTATTAATGGGAAGGTTGGTGGTTTGATCCCTGGCTGCTCCACTTTGCATACCAAAGCATCCTTGGGCAAGATACTTAACCCCAAGTTGTTGTGAATGTGTGTGACTGTTAGATAGAATGAACTTAGATGTAGGATGAATGTATGTGTGAATAGGGGAATGAAAATGTGTTCCATAAAGAGTAGAAAAGTGCTACATAAGAGCCAGTCCATTTACTTTCTTTGGGAACCTTCTTGACATACTAACAGTGAGGCCAGAAGGTGGAACTGAAAAAGTTTGTGCTCCCATTAAATAATGTACATAGTTTACACAAGAGAAAGATACAGGCAAGCACCACCACATAATTCACACATTATTCTACACTGGCTGAAGGGAAACATGCCACCATATATTGAAACTGGACAATATAATAACTTCTAAGGGATTTGTGGACACAGGCATGCAGGTGCATTGGCTGGTGAGTGTGGGACACTCCAAATGCAGCAATTTTTTTTTTTTTTTGCAATCAAATTTTTATTTCAGTTCAATAAAGTTTCACAAACAACCAAAAAAGAAAAAAGGGAACATAAGATAAAAATCATATGAAATTTTGTGTGCTTACAAGATGGGTATGAAATAAAAACACTCGAACCTAGAACAGCACATATACATGTACACACATACATACATATATATAGAGATGCATACACGCAAATATGTATACACATGCATAAAAATATAAATCAACTAAATAAACAGAGAAATAGACAGTTCAGGCAGCCAAGCAAAACCTACGAGCCAGATGAGCAAATCAAATGCAGCAAAATTTAAGTGTCAGACACTTTATTCCTATTAATAATTATTGTACATCAACAGATTTTGAAATTGGACTTCAAACTTGTCCAGGAAGTCTTTCATTTAAAAATGAACGGTAACTGCTGCATTCCTCTTAATGATTATTCTCACCTTTACCCACTGAATATCATCCCTGCTGAGTCAACACAGATTCAGGCTTCTTTTGTTTTGTCATCATTTGTGCCTTGTCATCAGTGTCATAACGCTAAAAGTTGGCAGGTCAGGCGTGTCTTTTGTTTTTTGGGTGGATTTTTTTTTTTTGAGAAATCTGGGTTTGGTTATTCTTCTGTATCACCCATGGTTGTTTTCTGTATGATGAAATGTGTGGCGTAAAGGTATAAAATGTACAGATCTGAGCTTCAGGAGCAGGAACTGCTTAACTCAAAACTTACCAGCCTCGACTTCTGCATTCTTACACATCTGTTGGAAGGAGTACGTCGCTGAAGGAGGTAAGAAATATTTTATCCTTTGCTATTTTAATTAATCTAGCTGGAGCTTTTATTCAAGAGATTTAAGTGTCTTGCAAACAATCATTGTTCACTTTAATGACAAAAGAAATCATTACAAATCATTTAAACATGTAGTGATAAGAATGGATATATGATATAAAAAGGTAAAACTGTATGGGTCTGCTGAAAGTCATGGATTAGGTTAAAGGAAAATACTTATCTGAAAGTAAAGAATAAAATTTTGTTATATTTATATATGTTACACTTATGGATTCCTGATGTATATTTGCATTCGTATTTGCATATATAACTTTTTAGGTGTGCATTCTGGTGCCCAGCAGTCAAAATGAAGATGCCTGCTCTCCTTTCTGCAACCCTGCTGCTGCTGCTGCTATTGGGGGGGTTTTGGATGTCAGCTGCATGTAAGCTTCAGCATTTTTTGAATTGAATTGAATAATGAATTACAAAAACAAAACAAAACAAAACAAAATGAGATGCAATCATTTCCTTCAATAGTCACATAAGCCTGACTAGTTGCACTTGTTGTTTTACTGCTCCTCATCTTTTGTATACTGACCTCAACCTCCTTTATTATTTCAGGTTCTAATCAAACTCTCTTTGGTGTGTGGGTGAACACATCCACTGAATATAGGTCCTACAGTACTTATGCTGCTGTTAATGGGAGTCTCTTTGGGGGGCTGGTGAGACTGCAACAAGCAAACCCAGACTTCAAGTGAGAGCATCATATCAGCTGTTTCTTTTCAAGTAGAAATCAGACATGTTCTCTTGTTCTCTCTGTGTAATTGAAATTGAGATCCTGAGTTTCTGGGTGTGAATCTTTGATTGCCATATGACTAATCGTGCACGGTAATGTTTTCTCTCATTTGGAGTCAAAATGAAACAGTTTTGCTGACCTTTAAAAATAAATATTCGGGTGCCAGGGTGGCTCAGTAGACGAGCAGGTGACTATGTATGCCACAAGGTGAAAAGCAGGCAGCACAGGTTCGTGTCCTGACCTGTCGCTCTTTGCTGCGTGTCTTCCCCATCTCTCCTCCCGCCTTCCTGTCTCTATACACTGTCAACAAAAAGCTATGACCAAAAAACAAAACAACAAAAACAAATCTTCACATTTTCTCTGATCACAGTAGACTATACAAACCTGCATATATGCTGAGTCAGTCAAAAACCACTTTAGACTTTTAGCTTCAACAAAATGCCTTCCTTTCATCGATGTCCCATAAGTCGCTATGATGCTCTTATACTTTTGCTAAAGGTCCTTGGTAAAGGACCTTCTATAAGAGCTTCACAGTTATATTAATAATTGCCCATAATTTTGTCCTTCAAAAAGTAATTCCCTGTGTTTACAGCTTTACCTATACAACCAATAATGACTATGGCCCATTCCTCCAGAGTGTCAATGGTTTGGCAGGAGATTCATCACACTACTGGGAACTGCTGAGTGGCGACACCAGGCTTAGTGTTGGTGAGTCAACCAAGCTCATGGTGTCTGAGATAATCTGTGCTCAGGCATTTGATACACACGAACCAACCTGTCCTATTATATTCTCTGAACCCCCTTTTTGTTTTTTGGCAGGTATGGGATGTTATCTTCCAAAGGCAAATGAGGTCATCACCCTGAAATATACCGAAACTTGAGATTTGATAAAGTCTCATTGTCACTTAAAGCCAACCAATATGCACTGGTCTTTGGCAGGTTGAGGTGAATGCTTGGCTTTTTGTGTCATTTTTTCACTGGGATCCTTTTCATGACAAACTACACTGAAAATGTTCCAATCATAAATCAGTAGCCCATCACTTGGGTTTTATGTTAAACTCTTGGAAGTAACGGTATGAAAAATGTGCCAAACTCAGTACAGGGTTACCCATGCATTTTATTTTTAAAATGGTTCATTCAAATCCTTAAAATTGGCTGGAAATATAGAGGATTTTTTTTTAAAGTCACCAGTAGCATAATATTCTTGAACTTGCATTTTCTGACATTCACTGTCTGCAATCAGCTGCAAAAGCTAATGACAACTATTTCTGAGTTTTTTTGGGCTAATTTTTCAATCAATCATCCTTCAACAGAAAAAGATCAAATCAATTGTTGATTCATTTTTGTATTAGAACATTTATTACTGTTCAATTACATTTTTCCTGATTATTGGTGTCAGCTTCTTCAAGCATTTAATAAAGCATATTACTTGTAGTTAAAGTGCAACTTTTCTAGCCTCGTTGTGTTTGACTCCAAGGTTTATTTAAAGTGTTATTAGCCTGTCCTCAAAGCTGTATCAGTAGAGTTTACATGTGACTAAGCCAGATCCTCAGAGAAAGGTAGGTCTAGACTCTGAAATTAACATTTAGTTAAGAATAAAAGTATACGGACACCTTACATTTAAGAGGGAACTGTTATTAACCAAAGTGTTTGTCAAATGTGTGCCTATAAAAAGTGTGAAAGTTGAATAAGTTGTGAAAGTGAAGAAGTTGAATCAGTACTTCTACTTAAGTACAGAATGTCTGTACTTTTGCCACCTGGCTAATGTGTGATTTACAAATTACTTTTTTGTTTATTTTACTTATTCAGACATTAATAAAGTAATTCATTATTTGATAATTTAATGGAAAATAAAAAGAGGAAGTATAGTTTCCAGGACAATCTCAGAGAAGCAGTAGAGGATGAGCTTGGAGGGAGGGGCACCGCTTTTTTTCTCCAGGAGGGGTCGTAAGGTCATAGGAGGGTGGGCAGGCAGATGAGGTGAGAAGATAAGTCTCCTTGAAGAAATCCTTAATGGGGAAGTGCTGACTCAATGAAGATGACAGAAAGCTCGGTTAAGTTTCAAGGTCCTTTCTTTGGCAGGCAACGTGCTAGAACACACACAGGAACACACATGCTACCTGTGCAACAAGTCCAGTTGTGAAATTTCCTCACTAAATATTGCACAGTCAACTGTTAGTGGTATTATAAAAAAGTGGAAGCAAATGGGAATGACAGCAACTCAGCCACGAAGTGGCCACGTAAAATCACAGAGTGGGGTCAGCGGACGCTGAGGCGCATAGTGCACAGAGGTCACCAACTTTCTGCTGATTCAATCGCTACAGACCTCCAAACTTCATGTGGCCTTCAGATTAGCTCAAAAACAGTGCAGAGAGAGCTTCATGAAATGGGTTTCCATGGCTGAGCAGCTGCATCCAAGCCTTACAACACCAAACGCAATGCAAAGCATCGGATGCAGTGGTGTGAAGCATGCCACTACTGGACTCTAGAGCAGTGGAGACGTGCTCTCTGTCCTGACCTCAACCTGACAGAACACCTTTGGGATGAATTGGAGCAGAGATTGCAAGCCAGGCCTTCTCATCCTCACAAATTCACTTCTGGAAGAATGGCCAAAAATTATGATAAACACACTCCTAAACCTTGCGGAAAGCCTTCCCAGAAGAGTTGAAGCTGTGATAGCTGCAAAGGGTGGGCATCAGGGTGAACGGGGCTGTCTGCGAGAAGCCTGGCTGACAAATACCAGCAGAGAAATGTAGCACCTTGCTGTAAAGAGCAGTGATAATGTGACAGATGCTGAGGCACAGACAGAAATTTGGGGAAACACATAATCTTCAAAAGTGTTTTGCTTCACTCATGCAGCAAAGTTCCTGAGAAGAGGATCGACGTGTTGACAAGACATGCGCACTCAAACACCCACAGGAAGTTAAAAAGGTCACTTTTCCCATTACTGCCATCATGTTTTGAACCAAACTTTCTTCCTCCATGCCCAGTTACACAATTTCCAATCATGCTTGTCTCATTTCCCGTCAAACTGCTCGTTTCCCTCTAAATGTGTAAGGCCAGGGTTATGGACACATCACAAAAAACACTTCATTTAACAGAAAATGGTTATAAAATATACATAAAGTGTTGACACAATAAACAAAAGGAAAAACTGACTGTGGAGCAGCCCTCATCTGAATAAAATCAGCAAAATTAACATTTAAAGTTCAAATCTCCAACGTCACACCTGAATTTAACATGAATATGTTAAGAGGATCTAAAATGACGACCTTTTAATCAGACCTTGTATTGTTTATTTTTTTAAAAAAGCTTCGGCGACTCGGGGTTTGTCACAGAGAAGATCCCCTCTTTATTAGACGAGTTACTGAGCAGCTGGTGAACATCTGTGTCGGTTGCTGTAGTCATTTTTTTGCCTCTACAAATCTTTGGTGTGACGCATCAAACTCACAGTAATCGTCTTCTTCTTCTGCGGAGTCTTGTAGGAATATTCCCCTCTGAGTAACCGCTGCAGTCCTCACAGTGCTCCTTTCTCCTCACTGCAATCCACAACCAATACAGAAGTATAGTTCTATATTTTGGTAACTTTGTTGCTGATTTGGCTCTCTCCTTAGTTTCCCTTTACAAAAGGTAATCTCAGTACCCCTAATAGTAATAGTAGTAGTAGTGAACCTGTGGATTCAAGAACAGCAATAAATGCAAGAACAGTGAGGGTGGCTAATTAATCGTTTCATGCTGTTTTGTCTCCATTTACAAAAATACTTACGCTCAAAAAAAGGAAAGGAAATCTTTGAAAGCACAATGGGGAAAAAAATCATGCTGGATATTTAAACTGATATGGACTGGGTAATGTGTTGTGAATAAAATGCTGTCACACTGCTTGATGGAAATGAAAATTATCAACTTATAGACAGCTGAATTCAACGCCAACACGAAAAAATATGACGTGACAGGCTAGTCCATGTTTCCAAAATTTCCTTGCAACATCTCAAAATAGATTGTGTGGTCCCCATGTGCTTGTATGCACGCCTGGCGATGTCGAAGCACGCTACTAATGAGATGACAGATGGTGTCCCTGTGGATCTCCTCTCAGATCTGAACCATCACTGAGTTCCTGGACAGTCTGAGGTGCAACCTGGCAGCGTTGGATGGACTGGAACATAGTGTCCCAGAGGTTTTCTATTGGATTTAGGTCAGGGGAACATGGAGGACAGTCAGTGGTATCAATTCCTTCATCCTCCAGGCACTGCCTACTTACTCTTGCCACATGAGGCCAGGCAATGTTGTGTACCAGGAGAACCCAGGAGCCACTGCACCAGTGTAGGGTCTGACAAGGGGTCCGAGGATTTCTTCTTACCGCCATATCCTTTATCCTCCTCCATCTCTATATTTTTTACCTTTATTTATTTGAATTATATATTTCAGTAAATTGCCTTGTTAAAAATAATCAAAACTTGAATAAATCCAAGATGTTTAACTTAATTAATCACCTTATTAAACAATCAAGAATGTAATTTGTGTACAAAATAGTAGTGATAGTCCACATCAGTCCTGCTGTAAATCCCACATTTCCAGAGTGTTCGTGTGAGTTTTGGTGTTCTTTAGGTCAGTCATTGCAGACATAGCCCAGACCAACTGGAGGCTTTGTGCCGGTTAAAGATGAGTAGGAAGAATTATTTGTATGTTTTTCCTGTGACAGACTGGTGCAGGCATATACCAAGCTTAAATCCCTTTGACTTCACACAGTTCAAATTGAGAGAAAAAGTGAATTAAAGGCACTAACTGTAACTGTAACTGCCTTCTTAAATTAACTTTTATTGACAAGAGAATGCAAAAAAACAAAACAACTTCTGTAAAGTTACACATGTCCAAAATGACTGTGTTGTTGTTGTGGTGGTAATTCCTTTAGATTGCACTGAATCTGTTTGTTTTGCATGGAGCAGACTTTGGTGTAATATGAATTTGCACCACGGGATGGAGTAGCAAGTTCATGTGGTGTCTAGTCTGCCCTGAGAAATGCTGAAGGCAGATGTGAAACAGGTGTTGTAGTTACTCAGATTGCATGCAGGGGTTAACTTACAGCAACAACACAATCACTGGTTCTGATCAGTATGCTAACTACCAAACTGTTAACTGTGGAATTTTAGACCATCTGTGGTCACCAGGCTGGAGTCAGTCCCAGCTGTCATAGGTCTTTCATGGAGCCAGCAGAACAGAAATGATTATATCTATAATATACAGCCTGGAGGTGTTAAAATGATTTTGTTTGAACTTCTCACTCTTCTGTGCGTGCTGATGAATTAAGCAAAACTATACCCTATTTAATTTGGGAGGAAGATGGAACGATAGACAATAGAAAACATAATTTGGGCATATGAAAATGTTGGCCATTTTAAAAGTTTCGACTTACTTTTCAGTATCTGAGAATTTATTGAGTAACATAAGCAATATCAAATATTTACTACAGAGTGATTCGGTAAACCAAGGAAATAACCACAAGAATAACACTTCACAGTGTTATAAGCAGTACTCTACAGTGTCCACAAGAGGTCTCTCAAGTTCACAATAATAAATCTGAAAAGCTGAGGAGATGAGATGAGCGAGTGTCCCTGTAAATTCACATTTACATTAAGATCTGATTTAAACAGTCACAAATACCGTTTTTTTTTCTCATTTGATGATGGTGATGATGCATCACTCACTCACTCACTCTCTCACACACACACACACAACAAAGCTGGAAGAGTTTTACACTGGCCTTCCCTACACGACCCAGTTGTCTTTTGCATCATAGGCAGATGTGTAAAACTTGTCTTACCAGCTGATATCCTGTGGACTGACTTAGGTTTCTTCCTCACTCACAGAAGAAAATGTTCTTCCATGTATCTTCAAGCTTCACCTCCTCCATCACTATGAAGATCACCACAAACTGCAACAACCCCAGGTTGTTTACACTGCCACAGATCAGAGAGTTCAGCACCACATAGAAAACTGCTCTACATCCTGTCAGTTCCAGTTACTCTTCAAAGCAAAGTTGACCCCCCACCCCCCTCTGGTCTTGGGGACAACAGCATGCTGCCATTTCCCACAGTGAATGGACCACTGCATCATTGGAAGCACATCTTTTGCACTACCTTCTGCCAGTGTGTGGTTTCCTCTCAGCAGACACAAAGGTATTTTTTTAATTATTAAAAGATACAAGTATTATTTACTTATTTATTTACTTCTAATGTGTTTCAACTGTGCATTCATTCAACTGTTAATATTGTATTCATTTATGTTACATCTAAGAGTGTAAAAACATAATTTACTTTAACTTAGTTACTGTCCTTTTCTCGTTTTTTGAAGACCAACTCCATCCTTATACCTGCACACAACCATGCACACACCCCCACAAGAGTACCTGGCTGCAGGCAGGAGGGCGCCGTACCTCAACTCCAATCCAGAACTCCACAGGAAATTGGTCCATACCTGAAGTCACGCGACCTTTTTGTCACGTGAACAATTAAATCCACTGAGTTTATTTTATTTTTACAGTTCGTTAATTTGCATTTTCAGGTCTTTTAACCTCCTTTTATGTTCATTTCTCAGTAAATTCTCAGCAATGATGTTCCTGAGTCACTTTGACCAAGGGACAGTTTCATTTATCCAAGTGTTAGAAACCAAAACCCGGTAATTCCCAGTGATAAACTCACGAAAAAGACCAACTTCCTGTGGGGTTCTGGAATGGAGTTGAGGTATGGCGGCGCCCTCTTACCTGCAGCCAGGTGCCTCTCCAACCATGTGTATTCTAACACGCTGTGTCCAGCCTCTTCACCTATTTATTTTGACCACATTACTCTTCTATCAAGCTCTGTGTCTGCTTTAGAAAAATTTCACCTCCCACTGAGCTTTTCAGCATATGTATTAAAATACTTTTTAGATCTTTTTCAAATAATTTTTTTTCAACTTTTTTCTACATTCTACAAAGTCTTCAAGCATTCACATTTTCAGTGGGAAATGCTTTTTTCTGGTGTTATCTGTCATGGTCCTGGGCCGGTGACCCAGTGGTTTTTGTTCTCTTTTGTATTGATCGTCAGTTTGTCATTTCTAGTTCCTCGTGTTATATGTTAAGTCGGCGTCTTTGTTCCTTTGTCCCACTTCCTGTTTTATTTTGGTAGTGTCTTGTTTCTCGTGCAGTGTGTTTAGTTTCGCTTCCCCTTGTCTCCTCAGTGTCATTGTGTTCAGCTGCGCTCCCTGCTGTTTCCACTTTCCCTCGTTATCCCCTGGTGTATTTAAGTCCTGTGTTTTCTCTGCTTGTTGTTGTGTCGTTGAAGATGTTATGTTGGAGTGCTTGTGTGTTTTCCTCCTGCCTTGCTTTGTTTGTGTCAGAGGAAGAATTTGTGTCTATTCCAGTCCTATAGGTGGTCCCTCTGACACCGTGGGCTCAAGGAAAATATGATGTATGCATGGATAAAATTGCAGAGTCAGTGTTGATCACCCCAAAATTTGATTACAGGCCGTACCAACAGTAATACCCACTAAATTGGGAAGCCATAGTTAGCCTTTGTCTGAGTCTTTTAAAAGGCAGGAGGAATTGTTCCATGTGACAATTCATCAGTGTGCACACCAATTTTCCTTGTTAAGGAAATATGTGACATAGGTCATCCTCTGAGTGGAGATTTGTCCAGGACTTACAGGCAGTAGATTCAGCCAACAGCTAGGACTGCCCTTTGTCACTGATTCTGTTCATAATTTTTATGGACAGAATTTCTAGGCGTAGTCAAGCGGTGGAAGGCTTCTGCCTTGGTGGCCTCAGAACCCATGTCTGCTTTTTGCAGATGATGTGGTCCTGTTGGCCTCATTAGATGGTGGTCTCCAGCTCACACTGGAGCAGTTCAAAGCAGAGATATGAGAATTAGCACCTCTAGAGGTCATGGTCCTCAGCCAGAGAAGGGTGGAGTGCCCACTCTGGGTCAGGGATGAGTTGCTGTACCAGGTGGAGAAGTTTTAGTATTTGGGGGTTTTGTTTACGAGTAAGAGGAGAAGGGAACAAGAGATTGACAGACGGATTGGGAGCACAGCTATAGTAATGCTGGAGCTACACCAGTCCATCATGGTAAAGCGAGAGCTGAGCATAAAAGTGAAGCTGTTGATTTACCGGTCGATCTACTTCACGAGCTCTGGGTAAGTGACTGAAAGAATGAGAGTGTGGATACAAATGGTGGAAACGAGCTTGCTCCGAAGGGTGGCTGGCCTCTGCCTTAGAGACAGGATGAGGAGTGCAGCCATCCAGGAGGGGCTCAGAGTAAATCCATTACTCTTCCACATTGAAAGGAGCCAGATGAGGTGGTTCGGGCATCTGACCAGGACGCCTCATGGGTTCCTCTTGAGTGAGGTGTTCTGGGCATGTCCTACTGGGAGGAGGCCCCATTCAGACCCATGACACGCTGGAGGGATTGTATCTCTCGGCTGGCCTGGGAACGCGCTGGTGTTACCCCGGCTAAGCTGGATGGATGCATGGATGGAGGGAGCTCCCATTAAATAATGTGCAAAGTTTACACAAGAGCAAGATACAGGCAAGCACCTGCACATAATTTGCACATTATTCTACACTGGCTGAAGAGAAGCATGCCACCATATTTTGAAACTGAACAGTATAATAAAATGTTGCACCTTCTGACATCTAAACTGTCTGGTGGCCTTGGTGGTGGCTTGAAAGCAGAAGCAGGGAGATCAACTCAGGAGGAAAGACTGAGACTGAAAAACAGACTCAGGGAGTGGCAGCCATCTGTCACAACTGGGTGGGGGAGAACAAGGAAAGAAAAGAAGAATGAAAAGAATCTTCAAGGCACCAAACTAGAAAAACAAGTAACCTCATGCAATATGCTTTCTGTTGGCAGCACACCTCGTGTTTGTGAAGCACAAATAATAAAAACAATGTGTTATTCATGTTCCAAATGATATCATTCAACATCGTTTCAAAATGCAATTCATACATTGCATTTGAAAAGACTGTCTGATCATTTCATTACAGAGTTCTAACTATCAATTGACACAACTGCTCAAATAGAGAAAAAGGAAAGACCAAAGTCTGGCAAATATTTAATATGTCAATTACAAACACATATCATGGAAACATGATTGGCTTTCTTGGGGACCTTTCTGGCCTGCATGGTTACTCAGTGAGGCCAGATGATGGACACTGAAGGGAAGCACATCAACATATTTTGAAACTGGACGTTCACCATCCAAACCAATCAGAAAGAAAATATCATTGTCCAGGAAGTCCTTAATTTAAAAATGATTACAAACAGCTGCATTCCTCTTAATACTTACTCTCACCCTTTCTCATTCAATATCATCCCTGCTCAGTCAACACAGATTTAGGCAGCGTTTGTTTGGTCAGGTGTGTCTTTGGGCTAATAATAACCAAGTACTGGGCTTGGTTATTTTTCTGCATTATCACTGGTTGTTCCTGAATGATGCTATGTGGGATGTAGAGGTATAAAATATGCTGATCTGAGCTTCAGGAGCAGGAACTACTCAACTCAAAACGTGCCAACCTCAACTGCTGCATTCTTACACATCTGTTGGAAGGAGTGCGTAGCTGACGGAGGTAAGAAATGTTTTTTTTCTTTGCTATTTTAAATTAATCTAGCTGGCGCTTGATTAATTTGCAAGAAAAGCCTGGCTATGCTGAACCTTCTTAGTAGTGTACCCTTCACATCTAGGAGAGATAGGGGAGATGCTGACAATCATAGCTATGCTGTTATCCGAAACACTGACTGCATTGGTTGTGAGAACAAATAATCTAACAATACGGATTATCTAGTTAATACTGATTAATCGCACTTTTATTTTAATGTTTAAGAAAAAAAAACTATATAAGTTTTTTCTTCCAGTATAAATGCTGCATTTGTGGAATGTGATCCTCCAGAACTGATTTATGGATTTCTTATGTATATTTGTATTCATGTTTGCATTTCTAACATATCAGGTGTGAATTCTGGTGCCCAGCAGTCAAAATGAAGACGCCTGCTTTCCTTCCTGCAACCCTGCTGCTGCTGCTGGGGTTTTTTTGGATGTCAGCTGCGAGTAAG